>OX465041.1:973338-1038338 GCA_949841015.1 Aplysina aerophoba
CCAATTTTCGCTCGCTGTTTATCTGTTAGTCGACCGTACGATCCCCAAGCCCGCGTCTTCGCGCTGGCATCTCGTTTCTCGACCGACAAGACATCGAGGTTCGCTTGCCGGTTGACCGGCTTGAAGTAACGCAGCAGTGCAGTCCAATAACAGCAAGGAGAACGTCCAGAGCCCGCCAATCTGGGGTACACGCGTGACAAATATTTCGCGTGTACAAATTTTCGCGGATTGGGAACAAACCGCGAAAATAGCGAAAATTTGTCTCGCGCGAAAATAAATACGACTATGGTATGTGAGGTCAACTGACAGCTTATTGATACAGTGTATGCTGAAGCACACTTTAACATGTGCTACCAATTTCAATTTCTGACATGTATATAACAACTCTAGGCACCATTACATATAATTTTTATATTTTTATTATATTAATAATTTTGCTATTATTAGCTATAAATTATTATTATACATACCTATTCATATAATATACGCATGCATATTATATATACACACGTACTGCAAGGTGTGGTCAACCATGCCACAACACAGTCCTATAGTTGTGGCCATTGTCTGTAGAAAATGTATAACAATGACACACTACACCTCCCCCCCCTCCCCCCCAACATACACCTCTATAGAACTACAAACAGTTGCACTGCCCTGGGTGTGCACTGCAATTGCAAGGTGTACTCACTATTTATGTAGCTACTACATGGACAAAGAAAAGGGAAAAGAGGAAAAGGCATTTGATTAACAAGGGAGAATGCACTGTTGCCTTCAGAATCCCTCTATAGGGCAATAACAGTTATTCCAGACCTCACACACATGAACCACTGCAGTAAACAGATCTGCTCAAGTTTATACAATGTCTGCACCTACCCCCACCTAGGCACATGAATACAATTCACCTTCTATATATATATATAATTATACTGGCTATGCCCATGGGGCCAATGTGTAAACATTTAGCAAATCAATAGGGGTCATGTTGTTCATGAATATATTTAAGACCCTCATTCCATCCCTCACCTGATGCAAAATATGCTAACACTGATGTTAGAGTTTGTACAGATCTGTGCCTACCATCCACCAGGATTCATGAATACAATTCACCTCCAACCTGCTAGCAGCAGCATCAACAACCTTACACAATTCTGTTGGTAGATGGTCTGTTTCATCATTGACTGTGCATGGACTTAACTTGAAACAAAAAACAAGTATATATACTCCATGTTTAGCTGACAAGGCAAATGAAGACATATATTGGTCTCAGCAGGCCTGGTGAGATAATAATCATTATGGTGTGGAGTTTCCTGTTTCACTTTCAGGTCCATGCATGTGTGCATTCGGGTGTGTGTGTGTGTTCGTGTGTGTGTGTGTGTGTGTGTGCATTCGTGTGTGTGTGTGTGTGTGTGTGTGTGTGTGTGTGTGTGTGTGTGTGTGTGTGTGTGTGTGTGTGTGTGTGTGTGTGTGTGTGTGTGTGTGTGTGTGTGTGTGTGTGTGTGTGTGTGTGTGTGTGTGTGTGTGTGTGTGTGTGTGTGTGTGTGTGTGTGTGTGTGTGTGTGTGTGTGTGTGTGTGTGTGTGTGTGTGTGTGTGTGTGTGTGTGCATTAGTGTGTGGGCATTTGTGTGTGTGTGTGTGTGTGTGTGTGTGTGTGTGTGTGTATGTATCCGTGTGTGTGCATGTGTGTGTGCATGTGTGTGTGTGTGTGTGTGTGTGTATGTGTGTGTGCATGCGTGCGTGTGTGTGCGTGTGTGTGTGTGTGTTTGCATTAGTGTGTGGGCGTTTGTGTGTGTGAGTATGAGTGTGTGTGTGTGTGTGTGTGTGTGTATGTGTGTGTGTGTGTGTGTGTGTGTGTGTGCATGTGTGTGCGTGTGTGTATATGTATGTCCACTCCTTGTGTGTAGGTACATGTTTCACTTATAACCCTTTCACATGGACCAACTGACGCGGGTCTGACCCGGTTGCATAACTCAGGCTAGACCAGCTTTCTGTTCAGATGGAGTTCCGTGTTTGTTTATTTTATCTCCTATTACGTAATTGTTTAGTGTTCAGTACCCTTGACCGATCAAGATGGTGTTCGGAGCGCTTTTCCCTGCGTTCGTTTGTGCTTTGTTCTGGTGGCGACGTAGGTGCGCAATTTGGCGTAGAAGGCGCTTTGCGAGGAGGAGGGCTTTTTGGAGACAAATGGCTAAGCTTACGCAGATGCAAGATGCAGAACTGTATCTTTTCCTGACATTGCCTCTCATTGCGCAAATGCCCTCGCTGCTGCAACCTTTCGGAAATGGCTCTGTTCCTAGTAGTCCCCTCTAGTAGCTGCCTCTGAATAGTTTCGTCCAACCAGATTGCCAATAAAGCCCATTTTTCTGCACCCGTCCAGCTGCGTCCGCGCTCCACCATTTTTTAACACGGGTTAAGGAGCGCATGTGAACGTTCTAACCCAGGTTAGTTGGTCCATGTGAAAGGGGTAATAGTTTGTATTTTATGTTCTCAACACCATTGGTGTTTGTGTGTTGTGTTGGGTCCATCTGAGCCCCACCCACTCATCAGCTGTCAGTGCTGACTGGCTGCCGTCTTGTGCACCAGCTGCATATGTGTCTGTGGCAGTGGAGCACTCAGTCACTTGTACATATACCGAAGTGGAGTGAGGCAGAGTTGGCCCTGCCTCGTAGGAGGGTGGAGTTTACAGTAGGACATTAGGACAGTAGGAGCAGACAGCTATTTTGTCAACCCTCTCCTCCCACTCACCTCAGTTGGGTTTGTGTGCGAGGTTGTGAGTGTCAGTGAGTCCCAGACCAATGTGGTGTACAAGGTGGTGGGTGGATGGGTGCACAGGGAGTAGCTCATTGAGTAGTCTGGTGATTGGTGTGTTATCGGTTTCTTGGTCTTCAGAGCTGCAGTTCAGTTTCTCTGCACTGAGGAACACATCCACTCCACTACTGATGAGGACCACTTCAAGTCCACTGACACATGACCAACACACTCAGTGCTGCTGGCCCCCACTCACATTGATACTCGTTATATGGGTACTTGTAGTGCATGGGGCATTGCTCAGTGAAGGCCATGTTTGACCTCTACCTGTACCTGCTGTCCAAAGACACCAGATATATATACATCTGGTGTGTGTATCTGTACAAGTGGCAAGCTGTAGTGTGTGAGGTCAACTGACATCTTATTGATACAGTGTATGCTGAAGCACACTTTAACATGTGCTACCAATTTCAATTTCTGACATGTATATAACAACTCTAGGCACCATTACATATAATTTTTTTATTTTTATTATATTAATAATTTTGCTATTATTAGCTATAAATTATTATTATACATACCTATTCATATAATATACGCATGCATATTATATATACACACGTACTGCAAGGTGTGGTCAACCATGCCACAACACAGTCCTATAGTTGTGGCCATTGTCTGTAGAAAATGTATAACAATGAAACACTACACCTCCCCCCCCCCCCCTCCCAACACACACCTCTATAGAACTACAAACAGTTGCACTGGCCTGGGTGTGCACTGCAATTGCAAGGTGTACTTACTATTTATGTAGCTACTACATGGACAAAAGAAAAGGGAAAAGAGGAAAAGGCATTTGATTAACAAGGGAGAATACACTGTTGCCTTCAGAATCCCTCTATAGGGCAATAACAGTTATTCCAGACCTCACACACATGAACCACTGCCAGTAAACAGATCTGCTCAAGTTTATACAATGTCTGCACCTACCCCCACCTAGGCACATGAATACAATTCACCTTCTATATATATATATACTGGCTATGCCCATGGGGCCAATGTGTAAACATTTAGCAAATCAATAGGGGTCATGTTGTTCATGAATATATTTAAGACCCTCATTCCATCCCTCACCTGATGCAAAATATGCTAACACTGATGTTAGAGTTTGTACAGATCTGTGCCTACCACCCACCAGGACTCATGAATACAATTCACCTCCAACCTGCTAGCAGCAGCATCAACAACCTTGCACAATTCTGTTGGTAGATGGTCTGTTTCATCATTAACTGTGGACTTAACTTGAAACAAAGAACAAGTATACTCCATGTTTAGCTGACAAGGCAAATGAAGACATATATTGGTCTCAGCAGGCCTGGTGAGATAATAATCATTATGGTGTGGAGTTTCATGTTTCACTCCCAGGTCCATGCATGTGTGCATTCGTGTGTGTGTGTGTGTGTGTGTGTGTGTGTGTGTGTGCATGTGCGTGTGTGTGTGCATTCGTGTGTGTGTGTGTGTGTGTATGTATGCATGTGTGTGTGTGTTGTGTGTGTGTATGTGCACTCCTTGTGTGTAGGTCCATGTTTCACTTTGTGTGTATCTCATGTTCTACACACCTTTGGTGTTTGTGTGTTGTGTTGGGTCCATCTGAACCCCACCCACTCATCAGCTGTCAGTGCTGACTGGCTGTCATCTTGTGCACCAGCTGCATGTGTGTCTGTGGCAGTGGAGCACTCAGTCACTTGTACATGTACCGAAGTGGAGTGAGGCGGAGTTGACTCTGCCTCGTAGGAGGGTGGAGTTTACAGTAGGACATTAGGACAGTAGGAGCAGTCAGCTGTTCCACCAACCCTCTCCTCCCGCTCACCTCAGTTGGGTTTGTGTGCGAGGTTGTGTGTGTCAGTGAGTCCCAGACCAATGTGGTGTACAAGGTGGTGGGTAGTCTCGCGTGGCCAGACCGATCCTCCCCTCCATTTTTATATAATGACGTCATCGGTCAGGGAGGAACTTTCTGGAGACTTACCTATACGCAAACTCTGCAGTGTCCAGGCATTCCTGGACACTTGTGGAATGTTAATTTGATGACATTTTCGCTATGAATATAATTACACTAGCAGTGGACTGCGTGTGAATCGAGCGATAATCAAAGCGGAGACGAGCGATCTGAAGAGGTTAGCGATGGAAGCCTTGCTTAAGAGAGCTACTGGTCAGATGGCCATGGGTCACCCGAGGATCAAGCTTAAGCAGCTAGAGGCGGTTGTTAAGCTCTGCCAAGGACGATATTAACAACCGCCTCTAGCTGCTTAAGCCTGATCCTCGGGTGACCCACTGACCGGTAGCTCTCTTAAGCAAGGCTTCCATCGCTAAACTCTTCAGATCGCTCGTCTCCGCTTTGGTTATCGCTCGATTCGCACGTCCACTGGTAGTGTAATTATATTCATAGCGAAAACGTCATCAAATTAACATTCCACAAGTGTCCAGGAAGGCCTGGACACTGCAGAGTTTGCGTATAGGTAAGTCTCCAGACCCTTTCTCGGTGCGCTTGCGCAATACCAGAAAGGGTCTGGCCCCGTGAGACTTAGTCTCGTACCCAGCCCCAACTTCCGCAAACATGGCTGACGCCGCGGAAGATTGGGTCTGGGGACTATGTACATAATCCTTGGCGGTGATTGCGCAATATCACATGATGGGCACATGCTTCCATATCGCGTTTATATGGCAGCCCAAGACTATCGCGATGCTCCTTCTGTGCACAGCCTCCTAGCGATACGGAGACAAGAAGACGCAATCTATCTTCCCTTCTGCGCGGTGGTAGCATAGTTGGAAGCTTCGTGAGGACGGTTTGGCCTGCATTGTGGCACCAGTTGACAGTGAGTACGCAAACTGCGTACGCTTGCCGACGGTGCTTTCAAGATTTGGACACCGGCTCAAAGCGGCTTGAAGCGCTAAGTCAATCCATTTCTAAGCTGGAAGGATCATTTTCGAGCTCTGAGTGCTATCCTTTGGCGGTTAGGACAACGACAATTTTTACCCAACCATTCGATTCGTATCCCAAGATGAAGGACCATACCCGTTGTCTCAACAGAAGACTGCAGCTGTGGCTTAATGGAGATGTGGAAGGATTGCTGACAGAAGGCCGCACAATCCAGCAGCGTCTCGGGACACATAGGCCATCAGACAGGGGCACAGAGGAGGCAAGGGCTTTTGCTAATCTGATGAAGAAGGGGAAGGTGAAGGATGCCACGCGCCTCCTGTCGGACGACTCCAAAGGTACCCCACTTCCCCTAGACCTCGTTGTTAACACAGACGACAGCGGCGAGACCGTCCGAGATGTACTGCACAAGAAGTTTCCGCCCAGAAGACCACTGGTGGAAGCTGCACTCCAAGCGGATGGACCAGAACAACACACTCATCCCATCATTTTTGAGAGCATCACTGGTCCTCTAATACGTACAACAGCACTCCATACCAGTGGCTCAGCAGGTCCCTCAGGGATGGACGCGCAGGGGTGGAGGCGAATGTGCACCTCATTCCACGACGCTTCTCAACATCTATGTGAGGCCATTGCAGCAGTTGCACGTCGCCTGTGCACCAGCCTAGTTGATCCCAAAGCCCTCAGAGGTTTCACTTGCAGCAGACTCATAGCACTTGACAAGCAGCCCGGAGTCAGACCCGTTGGAATAGGCGAAGTCTCAAGGAGGATAATCGGCAAGGCAGTACTGTCGGTAATCAAGGATGACATCTTGAGAGTTGCAGGTGTCAAGCAGCTATGTGTCGGCCAGCAGGCTGGCTGTGAGGCAGCCATCCACGCCCTGAGGTGTATCTTTGATCACTCCTCAACTGAGGCCATTTTACTGGTCGATGCAACAAATGCGTTCAATAACTTGAGTCGCAAAACAGCCCTCATCAACATCCAGCACAGCTGCCCTAGCCTAGCAATCATTCTGATTAACACCTACAGGCAGGACCCCGAGTTCTACATCGAAGGTGAAGCCATTCTCTCCACCGAAGGGACGACGCAAGGAGACCCACTGGCAATGGCAATGTTCGCTCTGGCCATGGTCCCTTTGATTGACAAAATGAGTGGAGAAGTACAACAGATTTGGTATGCCGATGACGCTTCAGCCGGTGGTAAGATGGATGGGCTCAGAGCCTGGTGGGACAAAATCACAGAACTTGGTCCTGAGTATGGTTACTTCCCAAACCCTGCCAAGACTTGGTTGGTGGTGAAGGAGGAACACCTGGAGACAGCCCAGAATAAGTTTGAGGGGTCGGGCATCCAGTTAACCACGCAGGGACGGCAGTATCTAGGAGCACCCATCGGTTCCAAGGAGTTTGTAGAACTGTCAGTGAAGAAGAAAGTTGATGCCTGGGCGGCCAATGTGGAGAAACTGGCATCCATCGCGAAAACCCATCCCCACGCAGCTTATGCTGCGTATTGTCACGGGTTACGCCATAGATGGAAGTTCATCATGAGGACAACTCCTATTGATGGGGTAACGTTCACACCCCTAGAAACGACAATTCGCAATCACCTCCTTCCATCCATCTCGGGCAAGTGGGATATCAGTGACAGTATGAGGAAGATTCTAGCAATGCCAACCCGATGTGGAGGACTTGGCTTGGCCAATCCTCAGGAAGAGGGCACTTGTGAGTATGCCGCCTCGTGCCTCCTGACAAGACCCTTGGTAGACCTGATCCTGCAGCAGGAAGGAGATATAACTCCCGACTGCTATGCCAAGCAGAAACAAGCCAAGACGACCATCATTCGACAGAAGTTACGGCACACAGCTGAGGCAACAGCAGGGGTGCTTGAGAAAGTGCCTGTTGATGTGAGAAGGATGATTGAGCTTGCCGCTGAGAAAGGTGCGTCCAGCTGGTTAACAACATTGCCAATCGAAGAGCATGGGTTCCATTTGAATAAGACTGCCTTCTGGGATGCTATCTACATGAGATACGGATGGAAGCCGGAGAGAATGCCAGAGAAATGCGTCTGCAGTGCACAGTTCAGCGTGGAACACGCCTTAACCTGTCCTCGTGGCGGCTTCACCTTCATTCGGCACAATGAGATCAGGGATCTGACAGCAAACTTGCTCTCAGAGGTGTGCCATGGTGTCCAAACTGAACCGGACCTGCAGCCACTCACGGGTGAGACACTCTCCCTCCAAACCGCAAATGGTCAAGACAATGCACGGTTGGACATCCGAGCCCGTGGCTTCTGGGGAGAGAGACGGCAGGATGCCTTCTTTGACGTTAGGGTGTTCAACCCACACGCATCCAGCAACCGTCTCACCTCACCAGGAGCATGCTACCGCAAGCATGAGAAGGAGAAGAGGAGGAAATATGAAGAGAGAATCCGTGAGGTAGAGCATGGCACATTCACGCCCTTGGTGTTCTCTGCAACTGGTGGCATGGGCACCACCGCTGAGATCTTCTACAAACGCCTTGCATCTCTGATCAGCGAGAAGAATAATCAGGACTATGCGACCACGATGGGATGGATAAGATGCTGCATCAGCTTCTCCCTCATACGATCAGCAGTGATGTGCGTGAGGGGGTCCAGATCAAGCTACCACCACCCTATCAGCCCCTCCAGTATGCCTGCAGATCTCGTGGCAACGGAGGGCAGGGTAACGCGGTGGTAATTAGAAGAGATGCAAAATCATTGCTGACTCTTGACTTACACTGCAACATAACTTCACTCGACATGACACTGCATTCCTGTAAATCATCCTATAATGTACTGCATTTGCATGTATTATGCCACGCCATTGTGTGTAGTGTGTATTGTATGTGTTATTTTATTGAACATATATTATGTAGTTGCATTCGTATCCCAAGTCCCTAGCGATGACTCTCTGTATGCGCAATGGCTCGACCGTTAGCTTGACCCAAAGGAAGCTCCATCTCCGTCGTTCGCACCCAACGCACGAGCATGTGACCGACATGTGATTTGCTCATTATTATTCACGTATCTGCAATCTGATTGGAGGCAGGGGATCGCTGGACTCCGCCAAGAAAACTGCACATAGTCCCCAGACCCACCTTCCGTGCCTTATAAAATGGCGGCCGGAAGTGGGGCTGGGTACGAGACTACGTGAGACTAGGTGGTGGGTGGGTGGGTGCACAGGGAGTACCTCATTGAGCAGGGGCGTAGGAGCCCTTGGAGGAGTGGTCAGGCTATTTGAGAAAGGCGCGTGCGTAAATTTTGAAAAAGCTTATGAATATTCATGATTAGCGATGAACCGTCAATATGACATCATAATTATGATGTGTGCAGCAATGGCCGCCATATCGATTGAATATGCATGGAAGCGATGGAAAAACGTCGTCCTTTTAGTTGGGGGCTATCAACAAGTAAGTTTACCAAAGCTACTGTCTAGTTGCTGGTTTATGGTTAGACCCCCCCTGAGTCTGGAAATGTGTGCAAATTAGCTTTACTTTTTAGAAAATTTGTTTCCTGAGCAAAAGTGGTCCGGCCATAGATGGTCCGGCCAAAGCCAGACCGGCTGAACCGCCTGCTACGCCTATGTTGAGTGGTGTAGTGATTGGTGTGTTATCGGTTTCTTGGTCTGCAGAGCTGCTGTTGAGTTTCTCTGCGCCGAGGATCATATCCACTCCACTACTGAAGAGGACCACTTCAGGTCCACTGACACATGACCAACACACTCAGTGCTGCTGGCCCCACTCACATTGATACTCGTTATATGGGTACTTGTAGTGCATGGGACATTGCTCAGTGAAGGCCATGTGTGACCTCTACCTGTACCTGCTGTCCAAAGGACACCAGATATACACATCTGGTGTGTGTGTATCTGTACAAGTGGTAAGCTGTAGTGTGTGAGGTCAACCGACATCTTATTGATTCAGTGTATGCTGAAGCACACTTTAACACGTGCTACCAATTTCAATTTCTGACATGTATACAACAACACCAAACTATAGGCACAATTACATATAATTTTATATTATTATTATTATATTAATAATTTTGATGTTAATAGCTATATTATTACATATTACCTATTCATATAATATACGTATGCATATTATATATACCCACTGCAAAGTGTGGTCAACCATGCTCACGTATGCAAGCACACCAGTAATTGAGTCACAGTCAAGCCGTGAATTGAGTGCACACAGATGAGCACAGTGTACTGGAGTGCACGGACACAACCTGCAGCACTGCCACTTAACTGATGTACACTGGACATATATACAGTATAGTACAGCTAGCTATGTAATAATAATGTAGTGCACTATTTGCTACATGGAGACTTAATGTAGAATGTTATAAGTTGTATAAATTATAGTCTTAAACAATATTATATAATTTTATTTTTTTAAACTCTGACAACATGTGAAGTGACACGGGCTGGCTGGTGTGCTTAATTTAGCCCTACGTACTCTGGAGCTACCGTATACATTTGCATGTAGCTGTGTACAGATCGATGATCAGTCCCAAATTAGGGATAGCTCATCACCTCAGCCCAGTGGACATGCAGGGATGTAGTGTGAAGTGAACGCTTGGTCACCACGCTAGCTCATTTGTCCCTTTGCTCCAGTTAATTTGGTGTAACATACGTTCGTACATACAGTTAGAGGCAAACGCATCTAGCTCATTTGTCCTTGTCTTGTCCTTTGGGTCCTTCTTTAACCCCAGAATGCAGCCATGGTGTGAGGCATGAGCTCACTCAGCTCCACCTCACAGACCTCTGTGTGGTGGAGAGCAGAGGATGAGGGTGAATGACGCAGTCATGCACACACACATAAGCACATACGCCCACACCCACACACATGTACTCATGCCGAAGAAGTACATGAATCATGCAGAGCTGTGGGTATGTGGCAAACAAATAGCTATCCAATCTCAAACCAACCACACCTTTGAATTGGGGTCCTCCTTGCAGGAACAGGTGAGTGAGGTTAGCCTTGCTGGAGGATGGGACTCTATGCATTCACTTACATATCAAAGAGCTAGCTGGGAGCGGTCCAAGCTCTCAGTCTGTCTGACACAAGACATTCACAGAGAAATATGAGGCTCCATTCATGCACGCACATACGCATGTGCATACAGACATGCACACACCTTATTGGAAGGGATACTGATGTGGACACACTACACGTGTGAGCAGTGCAGACAACAGAAACAACAAACACATGCAAGTAGTGAGGCCATACAAGTGCATGTCCCCAGTGCAGATCAGCCGACAGCTCAGGGTGCACCAGTGGCCCAAACAAGCCCCACTGTTGGTCACATGACTGTCATGTGACCACGTAGTGATGCACCTCATCTCCCTGATCTGGCTGCAAATGTGCTGTCCAAGGCCTCGGAAGCACAAGGGCTGGTACAACAGCGCACACAACCTTCTGCTGGTGTGGCAGTGGTGTCTCTTGCATGGTATGCAGCTACCTGACTTGTACTGTGCACACCTACCACCCCTCCCCCTCCACTCACCACTCCCCCACAAGGAGGATGGGAGCAGTGGGAAGGGAGGGGAGGGGCATGATGCTGCAAACGAGCACACCCACATTTCACTGAAAAGCAAGTGATGGCATTGGAAGTGACAGGTCCCACATGGTTCCGTTCACAGTGCATGAAATATGGGCACCAGGATACATATTGGACAATGCAGCAGAGTCTCAGTATACCAGGCTTGCACACACCTCACCCTCCCTTGCCTTCACTCACACCCCTCGCTCCACACATGTTCCTCTCTCCCTACACCTCCCACCTTTAGCACTGTGTTCTGTCTCTGCTTATAATCAGTTGGTGGCCATCACTGGAGGGCAGCCCCTCCCTGTGAGAAGTGACGGCTCTACCACACCACAGCACACGAACTGGCCCTCCTCCATCTGGTCCATGGGATGGAGGGGAGGATAAGTGGCAACACACTTATAACACGGCTGGTAGTCTCCCATTGACCCACCCCCTACACTAGCCCCGCCCACTCACTCACTCCTACCACAGCATCCCAAGAGCACCTTGCAGATGGCCACACAGCGTTCAGCTCACAACCCGCCCTTCCACTGACCTCGATCCAGGAGGGGCCGATTGCAGTTGCCTCCACAGACCCTCTCTGCCCTCCTGTGGGTTGGCCTTGATCTGACTCAGACATCTCATGAGCCTCTGTCAGGATTGACCACACCAGACGTGGTGAGGAGTTGTGTCAGGAGGACCCTCCACAACACACTGGACACTGCCACCTGGGATGGGAGGACACACCAAACACCTTCCACACCACCAGCTACAGATGAGTGCTGAGCGTCACATCGTGTGGTGAGTCTGAGCTGTCACCAATCACCAATCTTTCGGATCACGTAATGTGAGATAGAGGCGGCCATTTTACAAGTGGAGTACTATTAGCAATTTTATATAACAAAGACTACAATCATTATGCAACCTTCTAGTACACTTAGTAGGACCCAAAACAGTCTGTCATTGAAGGCACAGCGTGCCTTACCAGTACTGAAGGCCGCACCTGTATCAGTCTATATACATCAAATCTGTACAGTGATCGAGTCTACGGTCGAGTGCAGCGCAGCAGTGGACGTCACAGCTCTACCCGCGACCACCTGGTGAATGAGGGCCTCTGGGAACTGGGCGGTGGGGAACGTGTGGTACTCGCTTTGGGTGTAGGGAGTGGGTCTATTTACAATAGACCCACAGTAAGGCTGAGTCGATGGGCGAATTGTATTCGGAGATGTTCCCTCTGTCCGCGCTGCCAACATAGCATGACGGCTGTCGTGCTGTCTTGTACCCGAGCCCCTCTCGTGAGCGCTCACTGCAGTCTCAGTCCTGATGATGTGTTTGTGTGTTGGGCTGGGTCCATGTGCGTTGGGTTGTGTCCAGCTGTCAGTGCTGACTGACTGCCGTCTTGTGCACCAGCTGCATGTGTGTCTGTGGCAGTGGAGCACTCAGTCACTTGTACATGTACCAAAGTGGAGTGAGGCAGAGTTGGCCCTGCCTCATAGGTGGGTGGAGTTGACAGTGAGCCACCATTGAGTATAGGTGCACTCAGGTATTATTCCAAACTTCTCCTCCCGCTCACCTCAGATTGTGTTTGTGTGCGAGATTGTGAGTGCATGTCAGTGAGTTCAAGGCCAATGTGGTGAACAAGGTGGATGGCCTCACTGGTCCACTGGTGGACGTCAAGAAGTGGTTGGACGACCAGGAGCTGGAGGCCGGGCGTAAGCTGACGGCAGATAAATTGCAGGTGAGAGTGGGTGGGTGCAGTGGAAGGATCAATGAGTGTGTGTGTGTGTACGTAGTTTGTGTATGATGGAGGGGACCACATGAGTTGTGTGTTGCGCGAGTGTGTCAGTCCATGTGGTGCTGTAGGTGACACTGTTAGTGGGTGCACAGGGAGTACTGTATGCGCTTCAGTTTAATGTTCACAGTTTTCGTGGATTAGCAACCATCCACAAATATTTCGTCCGCGAATATTTGGATGTCACTGTAAATGGACACGTAGACAGCTCGAGCCAATTGATGACGTCATGTGTAACTAAAATGGCGACAATTGGTTACGGGGCAACCTCGCTTCGCTAAAGTTCCTTTGTTCCCAAGTTGTTGCTCTTGCTGCTGGCAAACATGTCTATTTGTCCTACTTGGCACCCAACGCGGCATCGTGCCAGATTTGGAGAAGATTGTGATTGTTTCTCCCTCAATGGTGAAGGCTGTACCGAAAAAAGTGGAGAGCACCACGTGCATGGCTGCAGCTGAGCAAAGCGGATCGGTGGCCATGGGGTTGGTGAAAAGGAACCTATATGACAAGACCATCACAGAGACTCAGAAAGCCAAGATCACCAGGTATGCCGTGGAAAATGGCATTGCAGCAGCCTTGCGTCATTTTAAGACAAAGCAATCCATAGTCTGCGAATATTTCACCCACGAATATTTCAACACCACTGTACCCAGCAACCGCAAATTTAAAAACACGAAAGTCGCAAAACTTGCAAATTCATGAAATATAAACCCCGCAAAAATTAAAACGCATACGGTAACTCATTGAGGGGTCTGGTGATTGGTGTGTTATCGGTTTCTTGTTCTTCAGAGCTGCTGTTGAGTTTGTCTGCGTCAGTCGAAGAACACATCCACTCCACTACTGATGAGGACCACTTCAAGTCCACTGGCACATGACCAACACACTCAGGGCTGCTAGACCACCCTCTGTATATTTCCTGCACGCTTTCTGTTCAGCACAGGGAAATTGCTATATATATAGCTAGAGTGCGTGTATATAATATGTACATGCATGCGTGTGCGTGCATGGGTGTGTGGTTTCACTTGGTAATTCAATCATGAAAACCTCAACAGATATATACAAAGATTAATACATTACAGCAATTGATTAATTCTGTAATTCATTATACACAATAATATATATCGCCTACCTCAAGCTTCTTCAACAATAATATATAATACAGCCAACACTTGCATACATAATTTAATAATACTCCTCATACATAAAATTAATAATATTACAAACAATGACACATGCATGCATGTGGCAAGGCTAATAAGGTCATGACAGGCAGTGCATGAGCATTCACTGGAAACATCACACATGTACAAAAATGTCATGACCACGAGGAGCAGACAGAGAGTGACGAAAATGGCTACTGTCAGTGTCAACATGGAACGGTACAATGAGGATGAAGTGGGTGTGTCTGTGTGGGCGTGTCCTATATATGGTGGTGGAAGGGTAGTGTGGTGTGGTCCATGTCTACGTCTCAGAGTGGGTGTGTCCTCATGTGTAGGAGGGGGAGTGGTTGGCTCTGCAGAGGGGAGGGAGGAGGTGGTCACTCATCAGCTCACAGCACACACAGCACGTGTCAACTCACATGCGCACACAAAGAGACACACATGCGTAACAACACATGACAAGGTTATACATGTCACATTCACACACACACAGTAGATGCACAAATGTCATCTTTTCCTTGACCTCTATAACCTCTATAAGGGGAGGGGGAGGGGGAGGGGGGAGGCCAGAAGGGAGGGAAAGTGATGTTGCACACAGACAGGAGCTTGCTCGCCTCACACATGATCACACACACGCACACGCACACAGGTAGCTATACATATAATTATTTGTATACACTGACTACTGAAAGGTCAATCTAAATAAATTTTCACCTCATTACATCACACCCTGTGGTGTGGTGTGTGTGTGCGTGTGCGTGCACGCAGACTTCATGCACAATGAGGCCACTGTCATCTGACTACTGCCACCCAAAGTGGAGAAGCCCAACTCCTGTGACAGGGAGTCTACGTACACCTGGCACACAGACAAACAAGTCGGGACATAAACAACAAGCAGGGACACCACACACCTCACAACACCAGCAACACACAACACACAACATAGAGCTATACACCAGCGTCTCAGTGCAGTGGACAGTTCTAATGATTAACCTGTAGGGACTATTGCTCCTCAGAGTGCAATGGTCTGAAGCACAGAGATGCACGTCTGGTCCAGTGGGGCAGGGGAGCCTGAGGGCCAAAGCAGGGCGGGTGGTCTGCTCCGTGTGAGCAACAGGGTGCCATATTTCCACACCTCAAGAGGGCTTTGTGGAGACACAATGTGCAACACAGAATACGCCACAGGAGGGAAGGGAGTGATGGAAGTTACTACACGTTTACTGAGCTTTATGCACAGTCATGCATGGTTTGGGATGGAGAATGAGACCACAAAGTGCACCAGCACACCGTCAGCAAAGCAACTTGTCCTTGGAGAAATGCAGTGTAAATGCCTCCATGCAGGTTGTCTGAGTGGACCACCAGCTCCTACTGGTTGTTGGGTGGTGTAGCTAGTAGTGGTGGTGGAGGAGGTGGTGGAGGTGGTGGAGGAGGTTACGGTGGTGGAGGTTATGGTGGTGAAGGTTACGGTGGTGGAGGTAGAGATCAACTCACCATGCAATCTTTGGGATCACAAAATGTGATATATATCAAACAAGACATGAACTGCCTATGCTACTTGAGAGTCCGGAGGCGGCCATTTTACAGTGGGTTACTATAAGCAATTTTATATAACAAAGACTACAATCGTTATGCATACAATCTAGTACACTTAGTGGGACACTAAAGGCAGTCAGTTATGTGGAAGGTATAGCGTGCCTTGCCGCGTGTGTGTCATGTCTACTGCTTGCTCCAATCCTGTGCTTAGTCGAGTGCAGCGGCTCCTCGCCTGCATGCATGCGCCCAGTGCCAGCGGGTAAGGCCGTGCACGCTCTGTCGTAGCAAGCGAGTCGGAGGGCGCACAGCCGTCTCAGCAGTGGGCGTCACATCTCTACCGCGATAACCTGGTGAGTGATAGTCTAGCTGCTAGACCCTACTTTGTCTTCGCGCGTGGGGGCGGAAGAAAAGTAGGGTCTAGCAGAATGTGTAAATTCCACACCTCGCAATGAACGCCCAAAGGGGCGTTTATTGGTAAGTGTGGCGTAGACGATGTCGGCGTGATTCCAGGTGCTCTAGCTCCCTGCTCTCCTTACACCAGCCACTTCGGCGCTATTACTCTAGTTACTAAACCCTCCTTTTAGCGCGCGCGAAGACACAGTAGCTCTAGCAGCCACGCGGCGTCGGCGCCGAAATAAACGCCCTTCACTGCAGAGAAATGGTGCAGCAGCGATTTCATTGGTCGGCGCGAGGTGTGGAATTTACACATTCTGCTAGACCCTACTTTTCTTCCGCCCCCACGCGCGAAGACAAAGTAGGGTCTAGCAGCTAGACTAGGTGAGTGAGGGCCTCTGGGAGTTGGGCGGTAAGTGGGGAACGTGTGGTACTCGCGTTGGCTTCCCTGGGTATGTTCGATTCCCTTAAGCTTGCACTCAGGTGCAGGAGGGAAGACAGGTCAGTGGGACAGGAGATCTAGATCTAGCGGTGCGTGTGTGTGTGTGCGTGCGTGTTAGCATGTGTATGTGTGTGTGTGTGTGTGTGTGTTTACTGTTCTTTTGACTGCAGAACTGGCAAACTGTGAAATGTGTCCCAGCCTGATCATGATCATCCACCACCTGGTTCTCTCTCTGGCCGTCAAAGAGAAGACATAATATTATAGTTATTTCCAATTAATAATTGCGTATATAAGCTGATAATTATAATGTCATGAGGAACAGACAAGAGTGACAAAATGGCTACAGTGTCAACACGAAACAGTACAGTGTGGGTTAAGTGGGAGGCTATAGTGGTACACCTTGGTGTGGTGTCACGAGGGGCAAAGAGGGGAGGGAATGAAGCAGTCCAGTCTAAATGGGAATGGGAATGGGACCAGAATCAGTGCACATAATGGCTGCAGCTGAAGAAACAGCCAACACACAATCATATACATATGCGTATATATTGTTTCCAATGATGGGAGTGTATTG
The DNA here is from genome assembly GCA_949841015.1 of Aplysina aerophoba. Classification (NCBI taxonomy): domain Eukaryota; kingdom Metazoa; phylum Porifera; class Demospongiae; order Verongiida; family Aplysinidae; genus Aplysina; species Aplysina aerophoba. The sequence continues at coordinate 990,460 of OX465041.1, forward strand.
GATGAAATTCACACACTACAGTGCAACAAGAGACAATGCATGTACACACAACATGTCCACCACACGAGGTAAACACAAACACACAACAAACAAACATGACCACCGCCCCCACATCCACCTGCTGTGTGGCATGAGAAGCCACATAACTACAAGGTCAAGAGGGGGAGCAGTGCACAACACACATTGCCAGTGTACGTTGTACCTCGTGCTCCGCTCAACTGAACACACACACTATAGCAGAGCACCACACAGCAGCTGTGTATACAAAACAGACAATAATTAAGTATTTTCAGGCAGATAAAGCTTACAAACTTTAGGGGGCATTGCAAACACACAGGCTGCTTTTGGATGTGTGTGGAGATGCTATGGGAGCCTCACATGGTGTTTGCTTCGTGAATGACTGCAATGCAGGGCTGAGACAAATGTTACTTTTAGCATTCGAACTTTTGTCGGAAAAAGCTTGGCATAGTAATATTACAATCGTCATCTCAGTGTTCAACTGATCTAATAATTCACTGCATGTGACATCACTTTCGCATGTCAGGAGTCTGGAGATAGAGTAATGAAGGCTGTGCGAATGTTACTACAGACAAAAGAGGCTCCTCTTGGATGAGAAATCTTGAGGATTAAGCTGGACATGAACTCTCTACTGCTTATACATGACAGGGGGCACAAACATGGCCAACACTCATGAGCGGTTTATATTTCTCTCTCAGAATTATCTTAGAATGGTGTATATAGGCACAAAATGAGGTGTCATGTAAACGAAATAAAAGCACTAATCCACTTCAATTACTTCAGTACCAAAGATAAAGCTTCAGCAAAAGTAAGAACAAAGCTTTGAATGGTGAAACTATTCGGTGCTTCATCCCAGGCCTACAATGCACACACGTAGCTAACCATGTCATAGGCTGTCCTGTAATTAATGCATTGTTGGCCAGTGTACATGCATGGTGACGTGTAGTGCCGCATAAACAGACTAAATGGAGAACAACCGATGTATACAGTAATGTACCTCGACTCTCAACTGCAAAGTCATCACTCACACAAGACAGTCTGGTCTGAACAGCTCTACATCTGTCCCATGTGGACTCACACATGGTGTCTCACTGTCGGCGTTTGGCTATGCTGCTGTGGGCAGTTTTGTGATCAGCGGGTCTCTTTCCAGTGAAGCTAGACTGGAGAGGAGTGGACAACCATGAGGGACCAGGGACATCACCAGACAGAGCAGTGTCCACAGCACCAGGAGATGGCTGGGTGTGAGGGGGGACGATGAAGCATTCACGGCGTTGTGCTCCTGTCAATGGACATGCTGAAAGGGAAGGAGAGGAGACAGGTAGTTGTGACATGTGTCAGTTGCGAGTGAACACTGAGAGCCACAAGTCATCCCCACGTGCATGCCACACACAACAGGGCACACACCTGGCTGTGTGCACCACATGAGGTCACATGAGCCAATGAGGATGAGCCCACAAGTTCACCGAGTGTATGAGCGCATGAACACACTACAATTAAGTAGGTCCAGTGGTGCATGCTTGGAGGGAGGACTCCACAAGAGGAGGAGGCAGAGGGTGGGGATGCTCTCCCAAGCAGTGCCAGGAGAGTGGGAGGCGTGCGGAGGTCAACCTCCTTGAAGCTACAGCACTTGGACACATACAGGGGTGCTAGGTGCCTTGACCGTGTTACAGACGATGCCACACACCTTGCTGTGACGGACCAGGTGAGTCATTGGCTGCAGTGAATGGTTGAGTGGGTGGGATGGGGACCACCATGGAGGGAGTGGGCGGGGCTAGAGTAGTGATACCTGATGGACCAGAAGCACCCCAAGAGGTGGGGAGGTGTGTCCCTGTCAAGGTAGAGGGAAGAGGATATGAATTTACAACATAGGATCAATACTCAAAATAGGGAAACTCCCACGTACCAAATATGGCAAACTCAATGAGCATGTGTTGTTAACATTTTGAGTGTGTGTACTGAAGGAGTTTCTGTCACATTGCAATGCGTTTTATGCAAGCAATCATGGCAGTACTTTATATGGCAACACAGTATTGTCTAACTATCCTACACACAGTAGTCTGTGTATAGGATACATGTACAGTAATTAATACAGTATGCATAACAGTGTTCATGTTGCATTTGCCGTATATATATATAATTATATATATGCTGTGTTCAGTAGGTGGGTGTGATTAAGAATATATGTGGACAGTATACCAGCTGACACATGTGCCCCACCACTCACCTGGAGGTGCTAGCGGACTATAGTATGGCACGGCCATCATGGAGGTCTGCATCGTGTGTGAGTAGTTCAGCACAGCTGCAGTGGGTCACATGGAGAGTGGTGAACACTGAGGTCAGTGGAGGGACTCACTGGATGAAGGAGCATGAGGATGTGACAGGAAAAGGACACAAACGCACACAGGTTTAACACGCATACACACACACACACACACACACACACTTTTTTTTTTTTGACATGTCACCAATAATTATTACTTCAATCACCAGCACTGAAGACTGGTAAAAACAAAACAAACAATGCCATGCATACGTAAATACAATCTAGAAAAGTGACATCTTGGTGAACTTAACACTGCCAAAAAGGAAGTTCTGAAGATGAACATGAACAGTATGGTTAAGACACCAGGGGACTAACTATGTAGATTATCATATATACAGAGAAATGACTAATAAAAATTAAGCATGCAGCAGAGTTGAGTAGAGGAAAGTTGAACAATAATTCATGCACAAATCTAACTATGCCAGTTTCGCTTGCACCAAATGTCATATGATGACGAAACAACATGCCTAATAATGTCACGCTCAAAGGCTGCACGGTCAGTGGCTTTAGCTTGTACTAGACTGTAGAGCTGCTGAAAACCGGCGATGCTGAGAAAGCCCCTTGATCCAACCTCCAGAGTGATAATGGACGTGTGGTGGGAGCGTCCACAGGCACTGGCAAGTTCCCGGTAGCGGTGGGCCTTCCTCTCCGCAGCTCCAGCAATGTTGGTCTCAAACGGGACCGTCAGCTCCACCAGGTAAATGGCTGAAGCGCTCCACATGACGATGTCTGGGCGCAGGTCCGTGGGGGCTATGTCTTGCGGGAAGGTGTACTGCTGGCCTGGTAGGTCAGCAGTGATCTGGAACCCAGCTGCCATGTGGTGCTGCAAGAAGTCAACGATGACCTTGAGCACGCTGTCATGCCTAGTGGAGTAGCGGCCCAACGCGAGGGCTTTCTGGCAGGAGTTGAGGATGTGGGCCAGGGATTGGGTTTCCCCGCAGAGTTGGCATTGTGGTGAGCACAGCTTCCTCCACTTACATAGGTTGACATTGTGGGGAAGTGTGTCCGTCACTGCGTTGAGTGCAAACTTGAAGACCCACTCAGGAAGGCTGAAGACAGCTGTGGACCAATTCTGGGCTGCACTGCCCTCATACTCCCGCACAGTCAACCCCTGTACAGGAAGGCTGCTGGTGTGAGCCAGTCGGGAGGCTGTGTCCTCAGCCTGGATCTTGGCCTTGACACGGGACAAGACCTTCTTCTTGGGGGCTCCGGGGTCCTCCTCCATCACCCCCACCACCACCTGGTGAGGTCGGAAAGAGACACGTTGAAGTTGGGACTCACGGAGAGTAACTTGAGTAGCGATGGCACGAACACTGGAGTCACTTGAGAGCATGTGTGAGCCAGCCTTGCTAGCGTGGAGCTTCTTGTACATGGTGACTAGATGAGGGAGCTTCAGACCACCGTTGGTTCTGGGGAGGAAGAGACGGTTGGGGTCAGCGGACCGGGCCAGACCGCTCTACCTTTTCAGGAACCTCGTGGCAATGGGCTGGAGGTGACTCTGCAGCCAAGAGATTGGCAGGTCGGAAATGGAGAGGTCCCATGTCAGACGGGGACAGATGCTGACCTTGAAAAGTTTCAGCTTCTGCTGGCGTGTTACGGATGTGGCATCGATCTTCTCCAGCATGGACGTGAGCTTGGACATGAGATGCTCCCTGGATTGGTCAGAGGTAGAGTGGATGGCCACTGGGGCTCCTAAGAACCGAAATGTGGTCTCCCCTAGGTAGGGGATGGGCTTGTTGTTGAGCTTGAGATTGGGGTTGTAGGCCTTCCCAGTGGAGGCCTTGATGGCAACACTCACACACTTGGGGACGTTGGCTCGCATCCCTGACCAGTCCAGCCAGGACTCAGTAATGCTCAGTAGGTGCTGGCATGAGGAGGGACCGTCACCGATGAGGGAGGTGTCGTCGGCATACTGCAGCAAGTTGATCCTACTGCAGACGGAGTTGAGGCTATAGCCAAGCTGAGAGTAGCGCTGGATAATGGAGTTCACCAGGGTGTTCATTACCGTGTTGAAGATGATGGCAGAGAGGGGGTCACCCTGGTAGACTCCAAGCTGAAGATGGATAGGGGCCGTGGTCCATGACTTGGTCGAGACTACCGCTGTGAGCCCATCGTAGATATTGGTCACTAGCTGGATCAGCTCTGGGGGAGCATGGTAGTGTGCTAGTGCGAAGGTGATCAGGTCATGGTGCACACTGCCAAAGGCATTGGCCAGGTCCAGCCAGCAGATACAGAGTGACTTGCGCCTCCTACTAGCTTCCTGAAGGATTGACAAAAGCTTCAGGAGGTGCTCGGAGCAGCCAGGCACACCGTTGATGAAGGCCTTTTGTGTGGCAGTGTTAAGGAAGTGGTTGTCGACCATGTACGATAGCCACCTCTTCTTCACCAGGCTGGTGAACACTTTGCTCACGCAGGATGTCAGGGCAATGGGGCGGAAATGGGATGGATTAGAGGGGTCATCGGTGGCCTTCGCCTTGCCCAGTAGGTGCACTATGCCCACCTTCCAGGCTGCAGGGACAGACTGGGTTGACCAGCAGCAGTTGAAAAGGTGTAGCAGTGCGGGCAGTAATGAGGGGCATTTCTTGAAAACTAGGTATGGTACCTGGTCAGCTGGACTGGGAGCCGATGAGGACTTGAGGCCAGAGATGACAGCGCTCAGCTCCTCCTCAGTGAATGGGGCAGTGGACATGGGTATGGAAGGGGGTGGGCAGTCAGGCATCCATTCTGGGCGAGAGAAAGTCCTGGGGGTGGCAGAGTAAACTTGGGAGAAGTGCTCTTCTGCTTGTTGCTGGTTGAAGGATGGCTGGATGGATGTGCAGCATTCATCATCAAGGACTCGTCTCGCAAACCTGTGGATGTCTTTGTGGCACTCCCTTCTCAGCTGCTTAGCAGAGGCCTTGGCAGTTAGTTTGTTGGCTTCCCTGACCAGCTTGCTGTGCTTACGGACTAGCAAGTGAAACTTCTCAGCTAGAAACCTGACCTCCTCAGGAGAGGACCCACTCCTTCTGAGCCGACGCAGTTCTCTCTTGGCAAGCTTCTTCTCATCGTTGACTTCACGCAAAGCATTCCTCTTAATTGATGACAGATTGTCACGTTGGAGGTGATGATGGCGATAACTCACAGGCATGGCTCCGAACCTGGACATCAAGAAGGTGTACAGCCCATGCGTTATGGCATGCTGCATGGCATTGACATCCCTCTCTTGCAGCACAGCAGGAGTGATATTAGCCCGAGTGAAGTCGTCCACCTCAGACCACTGCTCAGGGGTGGAGGGGAGCTTGGTGCGGGGCAGGAGTGTTGGAGGAAGGGGTCTGTACGCAGCTGGTGGTTTAGGCTGTACAGGGGATGATGGCGAAGGTGGCGCTGGAACAGGGTGAATTGGTGGTGGGTCACTCAGCTCATCTGGGAAGGACACATTCTTGCATGAGGCACTTCTCCTTAGATGTGTTTCTAAACGGGTGAATCGCTTTCCACACTTTGGGCATGGAAGCTTCTTGGGTTTGCCTCTTGCCTTGTTGGACAAAGTCCCTTGCGACAGTAGGTGCTGGTAATCTGCTCCATGTCTTTCAGGGCAACCCTTGTAGTGGTTTCCAAGACTCTTGAAACACTTCTGGCAGAAAGAACAACACTGGAGAGTAGACTGATCCATTCCGTAGGTGTTAAAAAACTAACAAATGGTCATAACTTGAGAACAAGCGCTTGGATTTCAACCAAACTTTGCCAGACTAGTCACTAGGAAGAGTACTATTGAAAACCCTAGAAAACAAGCCAAGATGCTTGCCTAGACAGCCAGGATGGTTGAGCTCACAGAGCTCTGGTTCCACTCTAGTCTACTGTGATCTGCACCAATTAACACAACCAACACACACACACACACACACACACACACACACACACACACACACACACAAATAGAACAAAATTTAATGAGAATAAAATGATAGATACATGCATGCAACATTGCTAACAATTAATGTACTATTAAGAAGTGAGGTAGTTGTAATGGCAACAAATTGTTGGCTAGTACCTGGTTGTAGCAGTGGGTGGGGCCGCGGAGGGAGGGGCTGTGCTCCGAGAAAAAGGCGCAGTTGGAGCACATTCAGAGGGGGGAATACTGGTACCGGGAGCAGTGGTGTGTGTACACCTGGACCTCCTGGCGACCGGTATGTGTTCACAGGCAAGGTCTGCATCGTGTGCGAGTAGTTCAGCACAGCTGCAGTGGGTCACATGGAGAGAGGTGGACACAGAGGTCAATGAAGGGACATACTGCACTGTATGAGGACATGACAGCAGGAGGGCACAAATGCACACAGGTTTAACAGCAGGAGGACATGAGCAGTTGGTGGTGACAGCACATACGCTTACATACACACACACGCACACACACACACACACACACACACACAAACACACACACACACACACACACACACACACACACACACACAAACACACACACACACACACACACACACACACACACACACACACACACACACACACACACCACACAGACACACAACACTGTCTGTGCACTGCGCGGCAACCTGTCAGTGAGCCCCACTCTACCCTGGGTTGGACTAGCGGGATAGACTGCTAGATGGAGCACAAGCACTGGAGCATGCAGTGGGTGAGGTGGGCACACTCTGCAGTGGACTACCTGGCTGCTGCTGTGGGCGGGGACAGGGTTGGAGGAGCAGTGGTACGGGCAAGAGACATGGCTGAGGTGGGGTAAGTTGGGTGGAGTCTGGAGAGAGAGAGAGAGGAGAGGGACAGAGTGCTCCATTTTGATTACCCCCCCCCCCCCACACACACACATGTACACAGAAAAGGGAGAGATGTGGGGGATAGACAATGGCTGAGCTTAATTAAGTATACAGAGGTTGAGATGCACAGATTACTTCGAAATAGGGTCTGTGCACATATATAGTGTCACCAACATAGCTGGTCTGCTCTGTGTGAGCAACAATGTACCACATCTCCACACATCAAGAGGGCTTTGTGGAGACACAGTGTGCAACGCAGAATACGCCACAGGAGGGAAGGGAGTGATGGAAGTTACTACATGTTTACTGAGCTTTCTGTGCAGTCATGCATGGTTTGGGGTGGAGAATGAGACCACAAAGTGCACCAGCACACCGTCCGCAAACTTGTCCTTGGAGAAATGCAGTGTAAATGCCTCCATGCAGGTTGTTTGAGTGCACCACCAGCCTGCATGGTTGTTGGGCGGTGTAGTGGTGGTGGAGGTGGTGGAGGTTACGGTGGTGGAGGTAGAGATCAACTCACCATGCAATCTTTGGGATCACGAAATGGGATATATATCAAACAAGACATGAACTGCCTATGCTACTTGAGAGTCCTGAGGCGGCCATTTTACAGTGGGCTACTATAAGCAATTTTATATAACAAAGACTACAATCGTTATGCATACAATCTAGTACACTTAGTGGGATACTAAACAGCCAGTTATGGAAGGTATAGCGTGCCTTACCAGTACTGAAGGCCGCACCTGTGTCATCTACTGCTTGCTCCGATCCTCTCCTAGGTCGAGTGCAGCGGCTCCTGGCCTGCATGCGCCCAGTGCGAGCGGGTAAGGCCGTGTACACTCTGTCGTAGCAGGCGATCGAGAGTCGGAGGGCGCGTAGTTGTCTCAGCAGTGGACGTCACAGTTCTACCCGCGACTACCTGGTGAGTGAGGGCCTCTGGGAGCTGGGCGTTACGTGGGGAACGTGTGGTACTCGCGCTGGCTTCCCTGGGTATGTTCGATTCCCTTGCACTCATGATCAGGTGCAGGAGGGAGGACAGGTCAGTGGGACAGGACCGGAGATCTAGCTAGATCTAGCGGTGTGTGTGTATACTGTTCTTTTGAATGCAGAACTGACAAACAGTAAAATGTGTCCCAGCCTGATCATGATCATCCACCACCTGGTTCTCTCTCTGGCCGTCAAAGAGAAGGCATATACAGGTAGTTATTTCCAATTAATAATTACGTATACATAAGCTGATAATTATAATGTCATGAGGAACAGACAAGAGTGACAAAATGGCTACAGTGTCAACACGAAACAGTACAGTTAAGTGGGTTAAGTGGGAGTGACTATAGTGGTACACCTGGTGATGTGGTGTCACAAAGAGGGGCAAAGAGGGGAGGGAATGAAGGAGTCCAGTCTAAAGGGGAATAGGAATGGGAATAGGAATCAGTGAACATTAATACAATGCAATGAAGAAGCAGCCAACACACAATCGTATACATATTTATATTGTTCCCAATGATGGGAGTGTATATATGTAATTGGATGAAATTCACACACTCCAGTGCAACGCTAGACAATTAATGCATGTACACACAACATGTCCACCACACGAGGTAAACACAAACACACAACAAACAAACATGGACCATTGCCCCCACATCCACCTGCTGTGTGGCATGAGAAGCCACACAACTACAAGAGAAGTGTTAGAGGCATGCAAACAGTTGTCTAGGAAGGGAACATCAGTAGGAAGGAAACTCTTGTACCTTACACACCTGCTCATAGCACCCAATGGCCACAACACAGTCCTATAGTTGTGACCATTGTCTGTAGAAAAGGTACAACAATGAAACACAATACACCTCCCCCTCCCTCCCCGAACACACACAGCTGACACAGGACATGGCTGCTGTGCACAGAGAAATATCAGGCACGGGTGCTCATTTCATGCACACACATACGCAGACATGCACACACTTTGGACGGGACACTGACTGTCCTTGGGGATGGAGCAGTGTTGTTGTAGGGAGGCAGTCTGGGGACACGGCACAGCAGAACACACAGTGAAGCACAAGGGCTGGTACAACAGTGCACACAACCTTCTGCTGGTGTGGCAGTGGTGTCTCTTGCATGATATGCAGCTACCTGACTTGTACTGGGCACACCTACTACCCCTCCCCCTCCACCCACCACTCCCCCACAAGGAGGATGGGAGCAGTGGAAGGGAGGGGAGGAGGGGAGGGGCATGATGCTGCAAACGAGCACACCCACATTTCACTGAAAAGCAAGTCGTGGCATCGGAAGTGACAGGTCCCACATGGTTCAGTTCACAGTGCATGAAATATGGGCACCAGGATACATATTGGACAATGCAGCAGAGTCTCAGTATACCAGGCTCGCACACTCCTCACCCTCCCTTGCCTTCACTCACACCCCTCGCTCCACATGTTACTCCTCCCCCTACACCTCACCTTTAGCACTGTGTTGTGTCTCTGCTTAATCAGTTGGTGGCCATCACTGGGCAGGGAAGCCCCTCCCTCTGAGAAGTGACGGCTCAACCACACCACAGCACACGAACTGGTCCTCCTCCATCTGGTCCATGGGATGGAGGGGAGGATAAGTGAAAACACACTTATAACACGGCTGGTGGTCTCCCATTGACCCACCCCCTGCACTAGCCCCGCCCACTCACTCACTCCTACCACAGCATCCCAAGAGCACCTTGCAGATGGTCACACGGCATTCAGCTCACAACCCACCCTTCCACTGACCTCAATCCAGGAGGGGCCAATTGCAGTTGCCTCCACAGACCCTGCCTGCCCTCCTGTGGGTTGGCCTTGATCTGACTCAGACATCTCATGAGTCTCTGTCAGGATTGACCACACCAGATGTGGTGAGGAGTTGGGTCAGGAGGACCCTCCACAACACACTGGACACTGCCACCTGGGATGGGAGGACACACCAAACACCTTCCACACCACCAGCTACAGACGGGTGCTGGGTGTCACATTGTGTGGTGAGTCTGAGCTGTCACCAATCACCAATCTTTGGGATCACGTAATGAGATAAAGGCGGCCATTTTACAAGTGGATTACTATTAGCAATTTTATATAGTAAAGACTACAGTCATTATGCATGTCTTCTAGTACACTTAGTGGGACACTAAACAGTCTGTCATGTGAAGGTACAGCATGCCTTACCAGTACTAAAGGCCGCGCATGTGTGTCGGGTCTACATCAACTGTACAGTGATCGATCTACGGTCGAGTGCAGCGCAGCAGTGGACGTCACAGCTCTACCCGCGACCACCTGGCGGGCGGTGGGGAACGTGTGGTACTCGCGATAGGTCTAGGGAGGGGGTCTATTGACAATACACCCACAGTAAGGCTGAGTCGAGGGGCAAATTGTATTTGGAGATGTTCCTACTGTCCGCGCTGGCATGGCATGACAGCTGTCGTGCTGTCTTGTACCCGAACCCCTCTCGTGAGCGCTCACTGCAGTCTCAGTCCTAATGATGTGTTTGTGTGTTGGGCTGGGTCCATGTGTGTTGGGTTGGGTCCAGCTGTCAGTGCTGACTGGCTGCCCTCTTGTGCACCAGCTGCATGTGTGTCTGTGGCAGTGGAGCACTCAATCACTTGAACATGTACCAAAGTGGAGTGAGGCGGAGTTTGCCCTGCCTCGGTCTAGCCCACTCTCAGCCGTGTAGCTGCCCTCCTAGTAGGGTAAAGCGGGGTAAAACGGAACACTTGCATTCAACCGACGATTACGAAGCAAGGAATAAATCGAACAACTTTATATCATAGGACACTTAGGTACGATCTTCAGCGAATTCATGCATGCAAAATGTTTGGGTTAACTGTGCACCATCACAGAAACACAGCGCAATAATCATTACTGAGTAATTTGTAGCGCATGCTAAAATTTCGCCGTAGCGAACACGAGGCCTTCCATTATACCTTTGCAAAGACGACTCACTAATGTAATGTTACTCACCGACCTGTGGTGTCGGGAAGCCTTTGCAATCCTAGAAGACACTACTTATAGCCAGGTAGCTACTTTAACCAGGACCGCTTTCTTATTTAGATGCAGGTGAGAGGATGATGACGTATGCACTGCATGCAACAACCTTCATGAGGCCAACAACTGGGTTGCCTGCGATGGTTGTGAGGCTTGGTACCACTTTAGATGTGCCAGCTTGGAAGCCTGTCAAGAGCCCAGGATCAGTAGCTGTAAAAAGCAATGAGCGTATAACTCGCTAACAAACGCTGAAACGAACTATTTGCTGGCGTTCCGTTTTATCCCACCCGCCGTTTTGACCGAAAATAATATCGCATAGACGAAATGCTGCCTGTTGCTCGTAGCAGCGAACGAACAAGATTGTTTTACTGTAAGTGGATAGAGTAATACTACCTCTAGTAATATACAGAAACTTGAACCCTAGGGTATCATAGCTTGTTTACAGTGCGATGTCAGAATTGCAATCGTGAATTGTGTTCCGTTTTCCCCCGCTTTACCCTACAGCTAACATTGAGGAGATACAGAGGGGACAATTGAAAGAATGGGAGTGTAGATGAGTGGAAATGAAGGGAGGTGAAAATCTTACAAAGGAGTGGGTGCCAACTTGTTTGTTCACACAGATGCTTTCAGCTGATGCTGTCCCATCATTGCTGCTCATTGACTCTCCCTCCCCTCCCCTCCCCTCCCCCCCTGTAGCCGGAGCAGTTCAGTAATGCAGCAGTGACTGCAGTCGGTGGTTGCAGTCGGTGGTCCCAGCGGGATGGGAGGGACCTGGGGACATCCTATGGCAACAAGTACCCCTGCCCCTGGATACTATGGCAACAGTGGTGGTGGATTTGGAGGGAGTGGGATGACCCAAATACAACAGATGGTGAGTGGCTAGGTGAAGAGTTGAGAGGGAGGAGGAGATCGAGAGATGTTCACTAGCTCCAATGAGGTGAAGATGGGCTAAGAGGAGGAGTTAAGGAGTTATAGTACAGTCATAATTTATAATAATTGCAGTTACCAGTAGAGGTGGCATGTGCTAGCCTCTGAGAGGGGGCCTGTGCAGGTCATCTGGTGTGCAGTGTCTGGACTGCTAGACCACCTGCTGCTCTCATGAGAGGAGCACACGCTCCAAGTACAGGAGAGGGGGCGGGGCACATTAGGGGGTGTGAGGAGTGTGCACAATGTGACGGCACTCATGAATACACTCGGCCTACCCACATGCATTCCCTTGACTGCTGCCACCTCACTGCATGCAGTGACACACAGTGTAACATCTGTACACATCGACTACAGCTGCATGTGTGTGTAGGGTGCAACGTGAGACTGACAGTCAACAAACAAACAAACAACCACATCACACTCACCTGTGGCAGCTCTCCTCACTCCCTCCAAATCAGACAAGGGGTCTGCTGCAGAGGTATGCAGAGAATGCACAAGAGATGCAAGCACTGAGTAAACCACACACGTAGCACTCACATGGTGCGTGGCTGGACATCGTCAGAGAGCGTGGCTGAATACCACTTGGAAAACTACAGAATTTCCTGACAGGGTGTGTTTCAGGAAATGTCTAGGAAATGTTTTGCAGAGATTTCCTGGACATTTCCTAGACTTTTGTGAAGCAGTACATGTGCTGGTGTCAGCACAGAATAAGGGAAAAAACATGAACAAGAGAAAACTCTAAGGAGCACAATATTAATAACGGCCAAACAACTAAAAATGACCACACAAGTATAGCAAATATACAAGAAGTGATAATGCAGTGATTACCATGCATACATACTATATACACTACCAAAGGTACTACTACCATCACAGACTCATCCAAATCTCCCAATTTTCTGGCAACATGCGCACAACGTGTTTGCAAGAAGAGAACTGGCAAAAATGAACTGACACCACCAGTCTCAAACCGATTGCAGCATCAAACTTGTGCTGGCTTACCAATGATATTTTTTGATGGATGCGGTAGAAACCAGACAACTACAGCTAGTAACATATAGTATATTCACACCCCATTTGTCTTTGACTGAATGATACTTTAATGTAATGCATGCTTAATTTTGACAGGTCGAAATTTTGAGTCTGGATGCATTGGATCGGGAAGAGGTGTTGGTTGGGCCCATAAAGTTCAGGGTCCCATTCAGCCATGGCAACACACTGATGTTGGCCTTTAGTCGCACTATATCTATATCCTCTGTACATTATGGCAGAGTGTTGAACATAAACTGAATTGATAACTGTACAGCTCATGCCAGGTTTCAGCCTGTTGTACAGCAGCAGCAGCAGAACGCTGTCATCACTATCAAGGACACCTCTCCTCGAACATGAAGCCACTTCCACCAAATCAGAGGAGATCATGCATGTCTGACATTGTTGTTTCATGCAGTGAACCCACCATTGACTCCTCCACTGAGCATACACCTTGAAATCTTCAGGAAATTCTAAAGAGTAAATGAACTTATTCCTCAGAAACCAATTCATGATCATGAGTTGAGATTCAATGTCTCTGTGATTGTTAGACTGATTGCCAAGAATGCCGTTGTATCTCTCGAAAGAGAATAGCCAAAATCCAAAAACAGGCCCATAGCCTTCGACAACACTCTTAAGGTGGGCATATGCATATTGGATGTAATAGAGTGATCACTGTAAGGGGCTTGTGCACGTTGGCAAAACCAAAACAAAAGGACATCAAAAACATCAATATCGCTCTGACTTACTGATGTTTACAAAGGATGCGGCAAGCCAAGACAAAATGCTGCCAGCATGTGAGGTGTTCTCAAGGCAAAATTTCATAAAGACTGGGCATGGAGAATAAAATAATCCAATTCTTAAACTGGTCGGCAGTAAAACTGGAAAATCACAGTTTTAAAGGGGATTCTACCAACCTGCACCAACTGCATATGTGTCTGTGGCAGTGGAGCACTCAGTCACTTGTACATGTGTACCAAAGTGGAGTGAGGCAGAGTTGACTCTGCCTCGTAGGAGGGTGGAGTTGACAGTAGGACATTAGGACAGTAGGAGCAGTCAGCTATTTTACCAACCCTCTCCTCCCACTCACCTCAGTTGGGTTTGTGTGCGAGGTTGTGAGTGTCATGCATGAATGTGTACCATGCCATGGATGCATGGTTTTATTTGGTTTCATTCATTCTGAAATCCAACCAACAACCAATGTTTGCATACATAATTTCATATCACATGTCATAAATATATAATATTTGCAATGCTAATAATAATAAAGCCATGACAGACAGTGACTATTCACATCACACAATATACAAGATTGTCATGATCACGAGGAGCAGACAGAGAGTGATGAAAATGGCTACTGTCAGTGTCAACATGGAACGGTACAATGAGGATGAAGTGGGTGTGTCTGTGTGGGCGTGTCCTATATATGGTGGTGGAAGGGTAGTTTGGTGTGGTCCATGTCTATGTCTCAGAGTGGGTGTGTCCACATGTGTAGGAGGGGGAGTGGTTGGCTCTGCAGAGGGGAGTGAGGAGGTGGTCACTCATCAGCTCACAGCACAGACAGCACGTGCCAACTCAACAGGTGGTGACAAACAAGAAGTACTACATGTACACACACGCACGGACAGGTGTTGTGTGTGTGTGTGCATGCATGCGTGCATGCGTGTGGGTGTTCACATGCACAACACTAATGCCACTGCTGAATCTAAGTTTGAGGGTGGTGCAATGGTGAAGTATAGAGATGAGATAGAAGTAGTGAAGTAGTGAAGTAGCGAAGTAGAGATGGTATGGAAACAGACTACTGCTACGCTAAACAACCACATCGCACTCACCTGTGGCAGCTCTCCTCACTCTCTCCAAATCAGACAAGGGGTATGCTGCAGCTACTGAGGGAGGTACCCACCGCAAGGGGGAGGGGTGGGGAGGGGAGGGAAAAGTGAAAGATAGAATGTAGGGTAGGGGGAATGGAAGTGAATAATTGCTTAAAGAACCAAAGGAAAGAAATACAAAACTAGTGAATAAGTGAAGAATTAAGGTACCCACAAACATAAGTGTCGAAGACGGATTGAAGTGGTCGCCATAGCAACAAGTTTAATCAATACAGGCTCCACTGTCATTTCTCACTAAATGCATAAACTATTTCATTGAAGTATTTATTGAAGAAGACTTCACTAGCTGCCTTGCCTCACTAACTATTTCAGTGAATTACAGACTTCATCTGGTCAGGATTGCACTGTGTCTGTGCACTGTGTGGCAACCTGTCAGTGAGCCCCACTCTACCCTGGGTTGGACTAGCGGGATAGACTGCTAGATGGAGCACAAGCACTGGAGCATGCAGTGGGTGAGGTGGGCACACTCTGCATTGGACCACCTGGCTGCTGCTGTGGGCGGGGACAGGGGGCAGGATGGGGGGCAGTTGGTGAGAGCGTAGTGGGGAATACCCCTTGTGCTGGGAGTACTGGAGGCAATGGTGTGTGTGTGCCTGGACCATCTGGTGACTGGTGTGCATGCCCACCCAACCACACACACAGCTCCACTGCATACAGCAATGTTAACACAACAGAGAAATACACACACTGTGTGTGATTATTCCACCATGCATGTGCTGTTAATAGAGATGACAGGTGACAGTGCACTAAGATGCTGCTCACTCTACACCTAGATACCTCTGCATGTGTGGGTGAACAGCCAATACGTACAACACACAGTGTACATCAGACATTCTATAGACCAACACTGGAAATGAGGGCATACATGCAATGTGTATAGAGGTAGGTAGACAGATCTCAGGTGTTGTGAACAGTAGTGTGATGTCAAACACAACTTAATTGATGCTTAGCAGAGAAGACAAGTGCAACTGATCCACTTTGTGCTTGGCACACCTGCATGTTCTCCGAGTGAGGGTGGGCGAGGTGGTGGAGGTGGGGCGCACTCGTGTCCATGGAGTGCTGGAGAGACACCTGCTCCCACTGCAAGTGGGTGGTGGGTGGGGCCTGGAGGAAAGGGAGAAAGAACATCTTGTAGTTTAGCTATATATTGTGTGTGCTGCAAGTGCTGCAGACACTGGAGCAAGACAAGATTTGGGTATACGGACTGCAGAAGAGGGAGGGGAGGAGCAGGGTGGGGGTGGGGCCTAAGTGTGGGGTGGGGGCAGGAGAGTAAGGGGGAGGAGAGGAGCAGGGTGGGGACGGGGCCTAAGTGTAGCTAAGCAGCTGCCTTGAAATTACCATGTCTCATGTCTCCAGGGGGAAGTCCCCTGACACATGGGGCAGCAGCAGTGCACAAACGCAATCACAAGCAGGTTGCACTTCAAAAGACAAAACGAAGATCAGGTCAAACGGAGGTGAAAAAATGAGAGAAATTAGGCACCCACAAATTAAAGTATGTGCACTATGAAGGTGTTGCCATAGTAACAACAAACTGCATCCAAGCAGGCTTCACTATCTGGGAGGAAGGGGGAGGGGAGGGGCAGGAGAGGAAGGGGGAGGGGAGGGGGCAGGAGAGGAAGGGTAGGGAGGGGACAGGAGAGGAAGGGGGAGGGGAGGGGGCAGGAGAGGAAGGGGGAGGGGAGGGGGCAGGAGAGGAAGGGGGAGGGGAGGGGCAGGAGAGGAAGGGCGAGGGGAGGGGAAGGAGAGGAGGGGGAGAGGAGGGGCAGGAGAGGAAGGGGGAGAGGAGGGGCAGGAGAGGAAGGGGGAGAGGAGGGGCAGGAGAGGAAGGGGGAGGGGAGGGGCAGGAGAGGAAGGGGGTAGGGAGAGGAGGGGCAGGAGAGGAAGGGGGAGGGGTTGGACTAGCGGGATAGACTGCTAGATGGAGCACAAGACTGGAGCATGCAGTGGGTGAAGTGGGCACACTCTGCAGTGGACCACCCAGCGTAGGAGAGTCCACAGTGCGCCCTCACACAGCTACCTACCTCCACACAGCTCCCCTCACACAGCTCCCTCCACAGCTCCCTATATATACACAGTGCGCCCCCACACAGCTCTACCACACACAGTTCCCTTGTACCAATATTGCTATTGGAGGTACACTAGGCTAGAGTAAACAACAACAAGGCTGGAGTAAACAACAACAGTAAGTTGGTACTCTCACCTGATCCAGAGCGGCTGATGCGGGAAAGGCGAGTCTATGCTTATATCCATACTTAGAATCTGGAGGCAATGGCGTGTGTATGCCTGGACCATCTGGTGACTGGTGTGCATGCCCCCCCCCCCCCCCCACAGCCCCACGCACACAGCTCCTCTCAGCTCCCTCACACAGTTACCCCACACAGCTCCCCGTGCAGCTCCCCCTACACAGCTCCCCGCACACAGCTCCCCCACCAGAGTCCTCCACACACAGCTCCTCCCAGCTCCCCCACACAGTTACCCCACACAGCTCCCCACACAGCTCGCCAAACACAGCTCCCCCCATACTGTCAGTACTCTCACCTGATGCAGAGCGGCTGATGCAGGGAAAGGTGCGTCCATACTCATCAGTATACTTGTCAATGATGAACTGTCGCTGTGCATCAGTTGGTAGTCTGTCAATGATGGATTGGAGGAGGTGGACTCTACTACGTTCGGTGTACAAGACAAAGTGTGATGTGTGCTTGTTTCCTGAAATGCCCTTCAACACAGATACTCCAAACTCCACCTTGAGTGAGTCTGACATCTAACAATTGAGGGAGGAGCAACAAGCGGAATGTGAGATATTATATAATAATATAATATAATGTGAGATATAATAATTATAATTATATTATACATACAGAAATAAAACAGAAAATGAAAATACACATGTGCACAAGCAAACACAAAAGTTGCCTAGTGCATGCAGTGATTGCATAGCAGTGAGAGTAGTGTACACCCTAACCCCAATCTTAACCATAATCCCAACCCTAAAAGCTATAGCTGACACTCGACCCACACATCACAACCACATGAACTGCACTAGTGCTTGGTACATTGACACTGAAATGTAATGCCACATCAACTCACATTAGCCCACATTCCCAGCAAGCACTTCTCCACTTACTTACATGTGTACGCACACAAGGACACCAGGTGACACTTGGACCACATGTCACAATCACATGCCTTGCACTAAGGCACTGGTATAATTTGTCACAACAATGTTATAGCACTTCAAACTTACACCATGATAATCAATGCCCAGCACCAACTTCTCCAGTCGACCCATTCCAGACAGAGTCTGCTTTACCTCAGCATCATCTATAAGTTGACACTGCATGAAGAAGCAACTCTGGTCAGAAACATGCACAACCCACCAACACAACTAATACACAATGTGCTGAGTCAGCAAAGACAATGTCAACACAATATTCCACTCCAGAGACCAACTACCACATGTCAGCCGACTCACTGGCAACAGGGCCATGTCTACCTCAAGGGTGGAAAGTGTGCTCCTGGTCACACAACACACTCCGCCACACAAACATGCAGGGTACACACAACATATTATAACAAACAGCAAACATACACACAACACATGCACAGAACACAAATGATATGCACTAGCTATCACCACCAGCGACCCAGCAGCACCCTTTCAATGGGCGGCAGAAGGAGGGGGAAATGGACAGTTGATGTGAACCCAGTAAACAGTGAACAACACATGCATTACATCCACTTGGTAATAAAAGAACAGCATTGCAGTGGTGAGTGTCTCCACAGGAGGCTGTCACAATCATCTCATGCACGTGCCCTTTGCATTGGGGCTGCAACCCACTCACCTCCTCAGGTGTCTATTACTGCCAGTGTGCGAAGACTGTTTGCTATCAGTGGCTATTGTCTAACCTGTTATATATCTGTATACATCTGCTACTGAACTACACCCAAAATGTGGGGTCACCTTACACATGCCCCAAAACAGAAGGTCATTCCTGGCATGAAACAAGTCAAATAGTGATTGGTACAACAGACTATATGTCACAGCAAACTGTACATGTGCACACACTGTACTCACCTCTTGTGGGGGGAAGATGTGATGACACTTAAGGTATTTCACTCGACTGAACCACAAGAACAACTTCGACAACACATCCACTGGAACACGTCTCAGAGTAACATGTTGAACACTTCCGTGAATGTCTGCAGGCACTGGGTAGGGAAACAGGAGTAGAGTTGAACATGTAAACACAATACCTACGTATACATACTTAACTTCACATAGACGTCCTCACTATTGCTTGTTACACACTATACACTACATCCAACTGAGTCACACAACATGTGACTGACAAACACCAACCTACCATCATTGAAACAGACCCAGTTGATGGGTGCAAAGTCGAGGTTCACTTCTGATAAAGATTTACTTCGTCCAATACCAATCATAAGGTGACGACAGAACTCCTTGGGTAGAGTCACATCATTACCATCAATGAGTGTCAACGTTTCAAGTGTCTTGTTTTCTCCAAGTGCCTTTTCCATCTCCTTCAGGACCTCATGGCCCATTGCCTGTAGAATAACGCATCAACACAGTCCGTCATGCAATGAGATGGGGAGAAACACCAATTGCCACTGTCACACACTACACACTGCAAGTGGGTGTCACCCTCACAGCTACTGCATGAGGCACTAGCTGTCAAACAGGTACAACACACCTGAAAACATGACGTTAGTGCATACACACATGCACACATCATCCTAGCATACAAATAGACCATCAAAGCATACAGTACGTATGACACTGCACTGCTGGATATAGATGAGGAGTACAAAGAGACAATGACATTGCTAAATTAAAGTTAAGGTAAGGAAGTAACGACACATTACATGGAGTTACAGTACATTACACTGTAGCATAAACTGTTGAATGGAATTGATGACGAGATTGGAAGTGGTTGTGCAATCATGATGGCATTCATGCCGTGACTGTCATTGTGATGTGCAGGTCCAATACTCAATGTGCCACCACACATGTGCAGTTGGGTTGGGGGTTACAATGAAAACAGAAGCAAAACAATCTCAGAATGTCCACATTACCATTGTGCCTCACAGTGATGCCTACCTCACATCCGTGCATCACTTGACACTCAATCACATGTCATACTCATAGTATATCAGCATAGAGAGTCTCGAGAGGCTTACAATTAAGGGTACAGAGTACACTCGAGAGAGATGAAATACCAGCCAAAAGATAGATAGCCAGATGGCTACTGAATTTGTTATGAACTACTCAAGCTGTCGTCTTTACATAGCAGCCAAAAATGCCGTGAAAGTGTACGCCTTCGTCCTTGACGCAAATATGCGTCATTGGCACTTACGCGCATGCAATTATTCGACGCATATATGCATAATTGGTAATTGAAGGGTTAAGACAACACGGCCGGGTCACCATGAAGGATACAAAGAAGGTTCAAATGGTTGTTTAGGCACATATTGGTGTGGGTGATGTCTTACAGGTGAGGATAGATGGTCTCTAGTAAGCATAATGTGGCTGTGGTGAAATAGGTTCTTACTGAATCAAGAGATGCAAGACATGAATCATCATTACGTCTCACACTGATGCTTACCTCACAGCCTTGTATATACTTAGGCTCCACCTCTCGTACATGTTGGAGGCACAGCAGCTTCACTGCTACACTGAGGGGAGGGTACTCCAAGCGCACCTTGCCAAAGTGACCTTTCAAGGTACCATCTGTGAAAGGTAAACATAACAACATGTCCTGCACTCAGTGAACTCTGAACACAGCAGACACATTCTGCAGCTCATAATGACATTCATTACTCATTACCCCACACCACAACAGTGGCTAGTGGTACACAGTGGCAGAGCTACTCATGCAGAGTCACTCCACACAAACCCTGCACCAAGTGGTCACTGCTAGTACAGATGAGGATGCTCAGCCAGTGTCACTGATGTACACCCACTCTCACCACATGCATGAACCTTCCACTGACAGGCCCTCACTTGACCCCAGATCATGTTGCCATCCAATTGAATGTGTACTTGCTATATGCATCAGAGTCTGTGTGCCCTCCACTCTCACCACAGTTTCTGATCCTGTCAAAGAGGTCCTCAACCTGTCTCCAGGATTCAGAACTTCCACCTGTAGTCAATGCCAACACATGGGAATGACACTATGGGAGTAGCATGCGGCCATGCTTTGTTGCTAAGCAACACCACATCATGCAACGATGGATTAGTAAATTCACAGATATACACTTCTAAACTTGTGCAGTAAAAAGTGGAACAGAATGGCTACAAAATAACATCTCCTGAACAGAAGTACTACACATACTACACATACTACACACAAGTGTAGGTAACACTATAATAAATATAATGTAATTACTGTAGTATCATGCATGCTAAGCACACTGAAGAGGAGGGGAGCAGTCCTTCCACACAGTAATGCATGAATGCACGGGTAATGAGATAAGAACTATTAACCATCTATTCCAGTATAAATGGAATACAACAAGTAAAAGACAGCAGACCAGTAGAGGAGCATCAACCACCTTGTGGTGTGACTTGCATGTATACAAGGGTATACTTCATGCACAACCTGCAGTACTGCTTCATCTACACCAACTCACCAAACTTAACGCCAATGGCAAACATCTGCAGTTGCTGATGGCACAAACAAGGCTCGAGCAAACGCTGGACCTCTACCACGACTCCACCTACAGGCAACTCTACTTCAAGATGCTGCAGTGAGCTGTGCTGCTCCAAGCAAAACCCAAAGGCAATAGAGTCATAAGCTGTATTAGGCCTCACTTTTACCTCTTCTCCCATGACACTTGGCATCAGCCTACCAACCAAATCCCTGTCTTGTGTCTCAAAGAACGACTGCATCAGAAGCTCATCAAAGCCTTTGATACCCCTAAACTTGCTGTTCTGAAGGAGGTCGTAGTGTGCCATCTTCGTGGTCCCACAGTAAAAGCGCCATGTCTGTTCCAGGTGGGGCTGCCCGAGATTCTCATCCCAGAATGCACGCTGAGCTGCAACCTCCAGCCGAGCAATGTGGGCTGCAGTTAGGAACTCCTGAACTGTGAAGTGGATAAAGAAAAAGCTCTCGGCGATGATGAAACGAAGCTTGTCAACAGGTCTTGCAGTGAGGAGGCCACATCCTGTTTCATGGTTGGAATATTTGTCTTGGAGTCCCATGAGGTCTGATGCAGTGAAAATCAATTTTTGCTGTACGGTGCATTTGCACGCTATTTCACACAGTTTGAGGAAGTCATGATCTTGGACAGGGAGCTCGAGAGTACTCTGTAGGCCTGGAAACATCGAAGACAGTGTCTCACACACAAACTCATCATAGAGTTGTGTTAACGTAGGAGGGAGGTCCTTCCTTGACAAGAACACGCGTGAGATAATGGAGAGCACAACAGGGATGGAACAGAGGCCGTTGATGTGAGGAAGAGCATCCAGCTTGGCAGAGAGCTTTGCAGACAGTTCTGACTTGCCTTCTCCTTCAAAGTACTGGTCTATGAAGTGTTGTATCTGTTCACTGGTGAAGCCAAGAACTTCAATGTTAACTAAGGGCACCTTTGCAGACTTGAAGCGATGGTGAATTTCACTCATCACTATAGAGCGGGAGGTGAGGATGATGTGGCTCTTTCGGATTGGTGACCTAAGGGGGTTGGGACTCAGCAAGTTAACAAAGAAGGGGCTGTGGCGAAGATCATGAGGGAGTTCATCGTAGCCATCCAGAATCAGTAGCGTATCAGCACCACAAGTTGCTTTCATTCTCCCAACAACTCTCTCCATCTTAACAACAGACTCAAACAGGTCCATCATATTTTTCAGCTCAAACGAAGATGGGTCCTGTACCAGTGGGATGAGGTCGCGAAGCTCCACCTTGACCACCAACTTGTAGCCGTGGGATGCCATGTCCCTGGACACATCTTTACACAGTTTTTTGGTCAAGGTAGTTTTGCCTGTGCCAGGAGCACCACTGATAACCACCAGACGGTGCTTCTTCACCAGTGACATAATGGAGCCATACTCCACCTTACCCTGCAACTCTGTGAATGCACTGTCAACTCCCTCAGTCATTGAGCGAACAAACTTCAGGTGGTCATCTACGGATTTCGGTACAAAACGTGATAAAGCCAAGTTAATGAACTCCATTTCCTGATCCTGCTTGTGAGAGGCATAAACGACGGTTATTTTCTGGTACTCGTCTCGGAGAGCATCAGAGAACTGTTGGAACTAGGCGACATTAGAGAGAACGAGGAGAACATCCATTCTAATCACAGCAATGTACATGAGCATTTCCTGCCGTGCCACACATGCGTACCATACTCACTTTTAAATTGGCTTTCAATTTCCGTGAGGATAAGTATCAATTCAAGTGCAATCCCATCACGAAGAATTGTCTGTTTGTCTAATTTCCAGACCATCTGACGCTATGTTCATCACATTCGCAATTACATTTGAAACATACATTTGAATACATTGAAATATCTCTGTCAGTTTGCCAATGTGACCTGCATGTGACCTCGTGAACAACTTGCAGCTACTTTTGAGTGACGTCATCTACAGTCTGCATTTGTGGTAATGTTTGTTTAATTGTACACTATAATATTTGATGAACACTAGCCATACTCGCTTCAAAAGTCTGCCATTTCATCTCATTTTGTCCACCGTATGTACGTACATGTCTGTAGCCAATCTCACATTGTAAACATCATTTGTTAACATCTTAGTGCTTTAGCAATGCACTTCAGTGATCATAAAACGCATCCAGACTGAGATTGAGGTTCCCAAGTGTATTTTGAAAGTGCCCTTTATGGCGAGGCACACGACTTATGCAAGCGTACTATTGATTCGCCTTCATCCTAATCCTTTGTCTGTAACACCAAATATTTATCACTTTTGATGGTTTCTTCACGTCAGCTCAAACGGTCTCAAATGACCTCTTAGCTTCACAAAGGTGACAAATTTTTGGAAGCAAAACGAGAATTCACTCTATTGGTAATATAAAATGAAGAGAAGTACATCTACTTAAGGGTGGGCGGTATTCATTTTTTTCAATACCGACTAACTAGTCATTACAATACCTCGGTATTACTAAATACCGACTAATAACACTAATTTGCAATCCATCACTGTCTTATTTGTGCATTATGTCTTGTTACATTTGTGTTACCCCAACAAGCTGCAACACTACGCTTACGATGGAGGCATATAGGCTTCCCATCCTCCACAGCCTTTCCATCCTCTGCTGCCTTAAATCCAAAGTGGTCCCAAACGGGCGACTTCACGTTGCTCTTTCTGACGATCCCTTTTTCCGCCATCGCTCAAAAATCGCGCAAAAACGTTCGATTACCCCCGGATACTTTGTGTTGTCTAATCCGTATTTGCGTACTCGTGAGGAACATGGCTGACTTAACAGCGGGCGCACGGATACGTGAGATAGACTTCTCCACCGAGCCGACGGGATCTCAGTGGGCACTTGGGAGCTGTGCCACGTCGAAAAATGTCCATTCCAAAGATGATGCGTGGCACTTCCAGAAGAAGCGAAAGTGAATGACTCGCACACGCTTCAAATGCCGCGTAGCTAACTACTAGACAGAGCTTAATTCTTGCTGGGACTAGTATCTGTGTGCTGTTGCAGAGTTACACAGCTAAATTCAATAAAATACTAGCTACACTTGCAGCACATACTGATTAATACCGAAAATGTCGGTTTTTCGATATCCCTAGTCTATCCATATTTAACCATTCGGTATGGTGTGAATACCGAAAATAACTAACTATACCGAAATACCGCCCACCTCTACATCTACGTACATACAAATTCACCACCCCATAAGTATATATGTCCTTGTGCTTTATCACCAACTCAACCCTCACACTTCCATCTCTAAATTGCATAATGCACTCCTAACCAACCTTAAGTAACACGTACAGTCCACACATTGTAAAGGACACAAATCTGTGCTTTACCCTTTACAGTGTTTAGCAAAATGGTTGTCGTGAACGACATTTGACGACTCAACTTTAAACTTTGAACCCACTTTTGGCGGACAAGCTATAGCTAAAGTAAGGTCAAAGTTCAAAGCTGAGTTGTGAATCGAATGACGCTTGCAACAACCATTTTGCTACAATCCTGTATAACAGACTGGCTTAATCTGCCTTCTTTGCATAAAAACACCTACACACAATCCCGGCACACACATGCACCCACACAACGCGAGCAGCAGCAGCCAACCTCCTTCTCTCCCTCACTCTCTGACCCTCTTCTAGGTCCTGCAATGGTTGAGAGAGACAAGTACTACTCAACAAGCTATCATAACAATGTGACCACAAAGTAAACATAAAGTCGAAAATGCACGTGTTCAAAGCAATGTTTGTACCGATTGAAGCACAGAACAGACCAAAACAAAAATAAGGTCAATTGGACGGACTGGTCATTTTACCTGCAATTACGTTGCGTGCAAAGCGATAATCGTCTTTTTTTGCCGCGTGTCTTCTCAATCATCCTCTATCCCTTCTCCTGTTATCCCTTCGATACTTAAGGCGCAGCTGAGCGCAGTTGAACAACAAAATAAGGACAGAACAGCACGCCACAGCGTCAGGGTATGACTTTACTCGAACCCCAGTTGCACAATCATTTTACCCATCGCCCGCGATCTATGGAGGAATATTAGTTACTAGCAAAGGCATCCTGTCTAGAATGTAGTCTGGCTAGCTAGACCGTCCCATCTAATCGCCGGGGTGCTTAGGGCTGGGAGGGACGGTCTAGCGGCAGTAACGATTAGTTCACACCTATTTTCAACCAATCAGATGCTACTGGCAGGAATTCCTGCTAATAGTATTCATAGTCTGCGGGAGCTTAGTCACGCTGCCTTTCGGACAATGGATTTCTTTCTGGCTGGAGATAGAGCTAGAGCCACCAGACACGGAGAGGATTGCAGTGGGCTCGTTTCGAGCTTGAAAGAACGCATGAGCAGAAGAAACCTTATCTCGCAAAGCGCACGTCCTGGCGTCGACATTCTCAGTCGCTTTCTGAACGTTTAACACCGTAAGGTAGCACGTGCAACACAAGCTTTATTTTCCAGCAATGCTCAGCTGCGTAGCTGTCACAAATGCTCCTCCCACTACTGTCAGCCTCCCAGTCTTCATCAGTCTGTACTTATATTTGAGCGGTTTGCAGCAGCAAATGCAAAAAAGCTTATATTTCTCGATCACGTCCATCCGACGTATGGTCCGCCCCAACTACGCAGGAGTTCTGTAGCGATCGATACGCTACAGTACTCCTGCGTAGTTAGGTCGGACCGTATTATCAACATGCACGAGGTGTGAGTTTGATAATGTGAAGGTGTGAACTAATCGTTAATGCCGCTAGACCGTCCCTTCCCTTTTGCGCCTCGGGCGGTTAAGTGGGACGGTCTAGCTAGCCAGACTAGCCTAGAATGTGGACACAATTATATACTAGCAAGCAGTTCGAGTTTGGGGAGCCCAATTGGCGCCCCACGAGTTTCTATATTGTTTTCATTTTGCGCTCGTTGTATGGCTTCATGTTACGGAAATATATATATATATATATATATAATGTTGATGCAGTGGTGGTATAACTGTACTGACATTTATATTGATAAGTACAGGCAAAGTGTTGCGTTCTGAAACATTTACATTGGCGGCCATTTTTGTGGCTCGCTCAGGGGGAGAAAGCTACAGAAAGACCTCAGAAAGTGGCACAGGTCGCCGTTAGTCGTCGCTTTGAACGTCCCGCTCTGTTCATTGGATGCCAACATCAGCGTTGTTCACGCCATTGCCTCGGACAAAGGACAGGAGCGGCGCTAAGCTCAGAAAATGCACCGTATCGTTCAATTTGTGGCTTCCCGACTTTCTATCTTCACAACGCTGCTGAGAACAATTGACAGGAGTAACGCCAAGCTTGGTGAGGGTGTGAATCCTCTATTCTTAGGCTTGCTAGCTGTGTTTCGTGTAGAAAATCTCCGCACGCAGTGAAAGCCTCTAGCTACAATTGTCTACAGTGGCACGCTGTTTGTACTCGAACGAATCCTTTTCTGCCTCGGCCAAACACCTGCTACCGTGTCCCTCTGGGCTGTGTGTGTGTGTGTGTGTGTGTGCGTGTGTGTGTGTGTGTGCATGTGTGTGTGTGTGTCAATACCTTCTGATTGTGTTTCTGTCTTCAAGCAAGAAACACACTATGTGACTAGGTATGAATAGCAGGATTGTTTGGTGCAGCTCCAAATGAGCAAAGGAAAGAAAGAAAAAATTTGCACAGTCTGTTCGTGTCTGTGTGCCCTTGCATGAGTGAAGCTCTGTGCATGCCAATGCTTTCTGTATGGGCAAGTTTGAACAAATTGTCATGTACGGTACTTGTCACAAGTTACTTACATGATTCCGACGTATTCTGCAGTATCCCGTTGAAATTTCCGTGAATGTCGGCGAAGGCTGCTGCAGATCGGCTGTGCCCCTTCCGCGTACTACCGCGCGGGTTCGGCAAATTCCTTGAACGACGGAATTATGCAACACACCTTCGAATTGTGCAGGCGTCGTTTCGAGTGCGAAGCGCAAGCTGAGATGATTAGAGCGAAGCTCTGGACGATTTTATAGGTATACGTATACGTGACGTTATTCTGAACGACCTTGCAGCCCCGCACGGAATATGCGATCTACTGCGCGGAAGTCCACGCGCAGCCTTCGGGCGGTCCGCGGTCTGCTGAAAGAAGTCGCCATTCTACCGCGCGGTGTTCTCCAGAATGTCTACTTGGCAATCCGCATAAAAACGTAAGTAACTTGTGACAAGTACCGTACCTGACTTGTGACTGAGTCAGCAAGTAGTTCGAGTTGGGGCGGCAGCCCCACGAGTTTTTTAACTCGAAATACTTGTTGTTCGCTTGTTCGTTCAGGAATATGACTTAGAAGTAGACTTCAGTCGCAACGTAAATGGATAAACGTAGTTCTGTCTGATTCTAGGGAACAAATTCAGTGACTGCGTACTTCTCTACGAGGACAGATCTATGCGTGTATGCATACTTTAACACTGCGCACAGTCCAATACTGCATTTCTCCGCTTCCATACGAATCTGCGGGGATATTAAAGGAAAATTTGCAGCTAACTACGCAGCTGATTGTGGACGTCCGCAACGGAAAAATGCAGAATTCTACAGATATAAAATAAGGACAGAACAGCACACCACAGTGTCAGAGTACGAAGTTACTCGAACCCTGGTTGTGCAATCATTTTTACCCATCGCCCGCGAATTTCAAAAAATAGTGTGAACGTGATGAAGCGCATTCGATGCACTTAGGATTCGATTTCGCTTGATGCACATTCTGATGCGCATTACAGTGTGAACACGGAGACACCCAAACCTGCTAGACCCTCCATGTGACGTGCAATGAAAGGACTAGATTACACACTCAGGCACGCACGCATGCACGCACACACCACGCGCACACATACGCACACGCACACACACCACGCGCACACATACGCACACGCACACACACCTGACTCCAGCCTCCTCTGCTATAATTATACTGATAATTATATAATTTTCTGCATCATAGTAAGTTTTATATTATGTAGTCATGGCTTGCATTTGATTCGTAGGCAATATTATAATCGTAAACGTACGTCATATATAATATTAAAATTACAGTTCTTATGCAGACAGTACATTATAATATTATACGTATAATAGCAGCTGTATGCATAGCTGACTGTTGAGGTACATATGGTAGAGGTTAAATCCATTAAAAATAACATATCCATGGACTGGAGGCTGTGCAGAAGAATAATGTCATTGTAATTATGTGTGTATGTACAAATCATGCTTACTTAACAATGCACAAATAGTCTTACCTGTTCCCAGTTCCATCTTCATGTCTTCACCCACTTCTTTCATGTTTGGATTGCTCTCTTCACCTCCCTTCTCTGCCAATGCAATGATGATGTCACAGGCTTTAATCAAGGCTTCCCTGGTGCACGTCCTCTTCAAGCAGTCATGCAGAATATCATTTCTCTGCCTATAAGCATTAGCCTTCGCTACATTCTCCTGACAGCTTTGAGGAACAATGCCGTTGTGCTTCAGTTCACCAACAACAGCCTTAGCATCCACATATTTAAGGAACTGCTCACGAAACAAGTCTAGAATGTCTTCAGCTAGAAGGAAAAGAGGACACAGACACTCATCAAAATTTGCCTTTGCACACGAATGCCCTAGGTCAGCTAAAGCAAGGGTGCTTGTTTTGTAAATGTATATAGGCATTGAACATGTAGCTATGTTGGGGGTTCTCAGTTCAAAGGACAATCTTTCTTTGTCTTTCAACAACCTTCATGAATCACGGTCCTCGGGTGATTGATTGCATATGCCGCAATATTACCACCAATAACTACTGTGTGAAACTAGGTCATATGTACTGTATGTACATATGACCTAGAGCTGAGAACCCCTAATGTAGCTACATGTTCAATGCCTGCATGTTTGTACTTATCCCTCATTATGTTGGCATGAGCCATCCTTGGCCAAGTGCGCATTGCTATGAAGTAGAATTCTGTCACCACATAAATGAATAAACATACGTAGTTCTGTCTGATTCAAGTGAACAGGTTCAGTGGTTGCGTAGTACTCTATGAGGATCGATCTACGATCTATGGCTCTGAGTCATGACAGCATCTCCAGCACGTCGTGTCAAGGAGTGCATTGAACTGGAAGAGCCCTGTGGTGTGATGATCACAAAGGGCATGCTGGGAGGGCAGAGGTTGTGGGACAGGTGTCAGAAGGAGAAGCTGCGAAAATTAGATCGAGAGCAGCTCCTCAAGTGATGCAGAGCGAAGCCTCCGGTAGTGGCAATGGTGCAGGATCCTGTTGGGTGGCTGAGGCTGTGGGGCTCAGTAATGAACTACGGAATTCAGCATACCAGCTGGGGCCTGCAGATGCTAAGTAGACTCATGTCCAACCATGGTGGCGTTCTTCTTTGTCAGTTACATCCATAGCTGTATGAGAAGTGACCAACGCAGAGGACCGAGCATTTAGTGACATATGAAGTGTGTATTGTTTGTGTGCGCACGCCGGCTAGAGTGCAATCAACAGTTATAAGCGCTGCCTATTGTTTACAGTTGGCGCGAGCGGCGGCCATTTTGGTAACGAGGAATACGTATATAGAAAGTTACGGCAAGACGCATAAAGGATATATATATATAATATTATATACAGACACGCTCACTGTACTTCTTGTACATGTGGGGCTCGCTCAGGCTCGCCCCAATTACATAGACAGCTATTAACATAACAGCTAACCTGAAGCTTCCCTCTCCTTTTCCTTTCTTGGACCTGGATTGCTCTCTATGTCTCCCGCTAGGAGCAACAGGAGACCGAGGAAGACGCACGACCGAACAGTCACAGCCTTAGTGACGGACTTGCTATGGTGTGCCACAGGACTTGGGAGCACAGGACAAGGATAGTGGGGTCTGACCTGCGGGGAAAACAGGGTGGACAACATTGGAGACCAGGCACATGGTAGAGAGGAAGTCAGAAGGGCATCCATCAGGGAGCTGCAGTGAGGTGGAGCTCACTCACCCTAATGCGCTTCACAAAGGACTTCTGGACAGTGAATGATGTCACTAAACGCCCATGGATTATTTGGCCACACCTCACACCTCTCCCTAGTCCAAGAGAAGGAAACCTTACAAGTTGCCTACCAATCCGCTTAGACAATGCTTGGTGCTTGAACCTGTGTAAAGTGAAATGTATAAGCAATTACACATTATACTCTTCAAACCACTTTGCACACAGGCTTCCAATGCAAACACAAAGAATTGATTGAGACACCATACACCCATGAGAACCCACCTCTTCAGAACTGCCATACACAAAC
This sequence comes from Aplysina aerophoba, assembly GCA_949841015.1. NCBI lineage: Eukaryota > Metazoa > Porifera > Demospongiae > Verongiida > Aplysinidae > Aplysina > Aplysina aerophoba. The sequence continues at coordinate 1,021,341 of OX465041.1, forward strand.
AGTGAGTGGAGAGGGCACAAAGATATACACACAGGAATACTCTTGTCTTCCGACAACGAGAGATGCCTCTTTTACCTACATGCATTAGACAAGAAAGGTGGCATCACGGCACGCAAGGTAGGAATGGTGATTGTTTATAGCATGCACTGCACCTGACAGTGAAGATGCTTTTCTAAGCTTCCGCCATGTCTCTCTATTCATTGTCCACAGAGGTGGTCCAAATTCATAAAGAATTAGTGAGATGTGCACAAACATGTTACAAGTAAGCAATGTTGTGTGCCAAAGGATGAAGTCAATCGGAAAGGTGATCCCATGAAACATGGTCTTAAAGGCTGTGCTGTAGCATGCCACAGGAAGAGGAAGCTGGCATTGTCCACTTGTCTCTTCTGGACCCACAGGACCCTGTACAGCAAAGAGGGCAGCACACCTGACAGTTGGGAAGGTAGACATGTGGCTGGTCTGATGATGTGTGCATGGCTACAGCAGTAACTTGTGCAGGGCTGAGGAGGCTGACACGAGGAACCTGGTCTCAACATGTAGCAGTGTAGGGATGGAGGGACTGGGGTTGTGAGAGTGTGTGCTAGGCTAAGCCATACATGTGGAGCATGTCCACTCTTGTTTATATAAGGAGACCTTTGTGGTTTCAGCACATTCTTCATGTGCATATATATGGCTGCCTGTGATTTTCACAATACCATACCTCGCAAAATATTCGTGATCAATAATTTTCGCGGATTTCACAAATGGAGCACATTCGCGAATATTATTATCGTTTGCACATACACGGTATACTTGAACGTCGACGAAGCTCTTTGTTCGGTGATGCCCTCCTCTGGACAAGTCAATGGGATGATAGTACAATTCGCTCGCACTTACGTAGCCATGGGGCGGTATTTACACATTTGAAGATGGAAACAGTACGGTGATTGTTCGCAGTTGTAATCGCCTTTCCCCAGCTAAAGTGTACTAGCAATGAACATGACAGCAAACAAAAATTGCAGTCACGCTCGCGCATAGCCAGGTATCCGCTAAAGACGTGCTATAGACACACGACGGCGTATAATACTGAGAGGGATTCATCGACCGTCAAAGATCCAACGAGCCACACAAACAGAAGCCATGTTATAGTATTATGCAATGTATCAGGCTACCTTCGCGAATATTTTTGTTGCGAATATTTCTGTCCCCCCCAGTTGTGCCTCTAACTACACCTTCCGCTTCTTCCTCAGACTTTCCCTCTAGACCCATGGACATCAATGTACGTTTTGTGCTACTTCACATTGCTCAATATCGCTGTGATATTGCAATCTACCAGTGTAGGTAGCATTGACACATTAGCCACACAGAACCGAACTAGAAAGGTGGTAGTATGTGGAAGTGGTACTATCTGCTATAATATGGTGCAAAATCTTGTTAACGCCTGTTCAAACTTGTGTACACTTGCAGCTGTTTCTTGTACAGTGTGTGGAAATTTGTACTCGAATTGTTTCCAAGTGCAAAGGAAACATCTCCAAATCCACAAACTAGGAACCCCGTACATGGAAACAACATATAACCGTATATGATTGCAACTAAAACAAACAGCCGAGTGTAAGTATGTGTCAAGATTGAGCCAATACAGTAGTCAGTGACCCTTACTGTCTGATTATGTAGAGTGTCCTGCAGTGGGACCTCAATGAGGCAGGTGTTGAGGTGACCATCAGACGCGTTGACAGCTACTTGTGGGCAGTCCACGTCACAGTCTCCTGGGCCATGCCACGCCCACTTTCCAAAAAGAGAGCTGAGACAGTCATCGATCACCTCAGTGAGAGGGCACTCATCAGGGGATTGATCACTAGCCAAAGAAAGGTTGGACTGGTTGGGATCTAAGGATGGGAAGAAATTGAGGTCTCTCAACAGCAGCATGTCGCTGTACATGGAGTCTGGCATGTGGCCTGGCAGAGATGACAATGGCTGATATGGGCACACTCCACAGCAAAGGTGGTGAACAGGTGCTCAGCAGTTACATGCACTGAGGAACCACAATGTTAGTGCGTGCACAGTGCGACACAAGCTACACAGAACACAGACCACCATCAAACCACCAACCTGTGGCCAGGGTCTTCACTGCTTCTGCTGTGTACCCAATGACCTGTACACAGCTCCTCACAGTCAACAGCAGGAGGAGAGAGTACACGTACACACGCAGCACTGTCCGTGCAAGCCGTCGGACGCGTGATGAAGCGCTCCTCAGTCTGGCAGTGTTGAAGATGACCGGCAAGCGGTTTGGGCGGCGAACACGAGTAGGAGCTCTGTAGTGCTTGGAGGAGCGTTTCATGTCCGACAGAGGGACGGGGGGAGGGGACTGGTGGGCGAGACACTCTCTAAGGTGAAGGGCGCGGTCAATAGCGTAGCAAAGTTGTAGTGACTCACGAGTCTCCCAGTCCACTCTGCGAGGTGGACAAGAGTAGTCGCGAAGATCTTCCCCGGTCAGCGGGAGTTGGGAACAGGACAAGAAGATCACAAGCTACGATGGGCGGGGGGCGTGTACGAACTACGTAGCAATTTATACCACAAACAATGGCTTTTAAAACATATTAGATTGTACAGTGGATCGCTCAATACAAATTGTTACAAGAAAGGTTAACCTAGTTTAGCAGTATTAAAGGAAGACGTGTACGCATCACGTGACCTACGTTCCTACCATAGATACTAGTCGTTCCCAGCCCACCACTTCCGCTAACAAAATGGCCGCGGAAAGGATGGTCTGGTATCTTTGGGCCGAATCCTTGGTTCTCGCCATCCCAAATAATTCTGGCCAATCAGATTCTGGCCAATCAGATCGCCGTTTGATCACGTGTACATCAAAAAACACGCGCGAAACTCGTAGGGACGAGTCTCACGTGTAGCTAAACTTGCGTTCTTGTTTAGATTATGGATATTCCACGTTTGAGATCGAGCTCTGTACCTGCGGAGATATTCGACGAATGCCTCACAGCATCTCTGCAGAAGCTTCATTTTCGATCACCGACAACCAGCGGGAGATAATTTTCAACTTCATACGAGGAAAAGATGTTTATGTATCCCTTCCAACCGGGGCAGGGAAGTCTCTGTGCTTTGCAGTGCTTCCTTACCTGTTCGATTTGTTGAAGTCTCGGGTGTCATCAGTAGGAGAACTGGCAGCAGAGGAACGTTCTATAGTCGTTGTTGTCTAAGGAAGCACCGTAGAGCACAGAGACTTCCCTGCTCCCGTTGGAAGGAATATAAAAAACGTCTCCCCTCGTATATATAAACATGAGTACCGCCTCCGAGTAGCCGGTCGACAGAAACATTGAACTGAATGGAGCTTGAGACTCGTCGCCTACGAGTTTCGCGCGTGATTTTTGTAGACACGTGACCATGCATCGATGTGATTGGCCAGAATTATTTGGGATGGCGAGAACCAAGGCCCAAAGATACTAGTCTGGCTAGCTAGACCGTCCCATCTAATCGCAGGGGCGCTTAGGGCTGGGAAGGGACGTCCCTCCCATTCAGCGCCTCGGGCGTTTAAGTGGGACGGTCTAGCTAGCCAGACTACAAAGATACCAGACCATCCTTTCCGCGGCCATTTTGTTAGCGGAAGTGGTGGGCTGGGAACGAGACTACATAAACTATATAGCCTAGTAGTATATATGTACCCAATGAGCGTCTGCTGCGGTCCACGTGTAGTCTCGCGTAGCCAGACCGCTTCCTCCCCTCCATTTTTATATACTGACGTCAGCGATGGAGGGAGGCGGTTTCTGACCAGTGCGAGCTACAGGGCGCGCCGGTGAGGTCGTGGCGTGGAGCAGCAAGGGAAGCGGAGGTCCTTGAGAAGGGACTACATCGAAGATGGCCTTAGCCTTTGGCTGATTACATTCGAAGGACTGTCAGTGGACGAACGGACTTGACCAGTAAACACCTGGTGAGGCGGACTCGCTGGGGAGCTGGGCAGTGTGGACGTGTCATAGTCGCGCATTGTCAGTGATGTGGTGTCGCAGCTAGCCCCTACTTCCTAGCTACAGCTGGTTAGCTGTGGGTAAGCAGAGACAAGTAACTAGCTAGCTAATTCCATCACTAGGACCAGTCTCGACTCCCAACTGACTTTAGCACGGCACAGCTGTGACTGCTGGTAGACAGCCTTGTTAGTGTGTGCTCTAATGTTATATGTGGGACAGGCACACTCCTCCTTTATGAGCTGTGAAAGTGCTTCAAACTTCAGTCGTAGCTACAACAATTATTGATGGCTAATTGAGCAGTCGTCTTGCTCAGCCATTTTGGAAGTTTCAACCACACTCCTTCCTGAAGGCTTTGCTACCTGAAATGCTGTACAACAGATGGACAATGCATTGGTGTGCATGAAGGGGATGGAGCCACTACAGGGGAGAGAGGAGTGAGGGACAGTTTGTCACAAGGATGGAGACAGAGAGAGAGTAATGCCGTGTAAGATTTCATAGCTGTGGTGTAATTAGTCAAGTCTATCTTATCTGATGTCCTTGACCCGCCCCCTCTGCCTCCTATTACGTAATTGTTTAGTGTTCAGTACCCTTGACCGATCAAGATGGTGTTCGGAGCGCTTTTCCCTGCGTTTGTTTGTGCTTTGTTCTGGTGGCGACATAGGTGCGCGATTTGGCGTAGAAGGCGCTTTGCGAGGAGGAGGGCTTTTAGGAGACAAGTGGCTAAGCTTACGCAGATGCAAGATGCAGAACTTTATCTTTTCCTGACACTGCCTCTCGTTGCGCAAATGCCCTCGCTGCTGCAACCTTTCAAAAATGGCTCTGAACACGGCGGTGTTCCTAGTAGTCCCCTCTAGTAGCTGCCTCTGAATAGTTTCGTCCGACCAGATTGCCAATAAAGCCCATTTTTCTGCACCCGTCCAGCTGCGTCCGCGCTCCGCCATTTTTTTAACACGGGTTAAGGAGCGCATGTGAACGTTCTAACCCAGTTTAGTTGGTCCATGTGAAAGGGGTATTAGTTTGTATTTTATGTTCTCCACACCATTGGTGTTTGTGTGTTGTGTTGGGTCCATCTGAGCCCCACCCACTCATCAGCTATCAGTGCTGACTGGCTGCCGTCTTGTGCACCAGCTGCATGTGTGTCTGTGGCAGTGGAGCACTCAGTCACTTGTACATGTACCAAAGTGGAGTGACGCGGAGTTGGCTCTGCCTCGTAGGAGGGTGGAGTTTACAGTAGGACATTAGGACAGTAGGAGCAGTCAGCTAGTTAGCCAACCTTCTCCTCCCGCTCACCTCAGTTGGGTTTGTGTGCGAGGTTGTGAGTGTCAGTGAGTCCCAGACCAATGTGGTGTACAAGGTGGTGGGTGGGTGGGTGGGTGCACAGGGAGTAGCTCATGGAGTGGTCTGGTGATTGGTGTGTTATCGGTTTCGTGGTCTGCAGAGCTGCTGTTGAGTTTCTCTGCACCGAGGAACATATCCACTCCACTACTGATGAGGACCACTTCAGGTCCACTGACACATGACCAACACACTCTGTGCTGCTGGCCCCACTCAGATTGATACTCGTTATATGGGTACTTGTAGTGCATGGGACATTGCTCAGTGAAGGCCATGTGTGACCTCTACCTGTACCTGCTGTCCAAAGACACCAGATATATATACATCTGGTGTGTGTATCTGTACAAGTGGCAAGCTGTAGTGTGTGAGGTCAACTGACATCTTATTGATACAGTGTATGCTGAAGCACACTTTAACACGTGCTACCAATTTCAATTTCTGACATGTATATAACAACTCTAGGCACCATTACATATAATTTTTATATTTTTATTATATTAATAATTTTGCTATTATTAGCTATAAATTATTATTATACATACCTATTCATATAATATACGCATGCATATTATATATACACACGTACTGCAAGGTGTGGTCAACCATGCCACAACACAGTCCTATAGTTGTGGCCATTGTCTGTAGAAAATGTATAACAATGAAACACTACACCTCCCCCCCCCCCAACACACACCTCTATAGAGCTACAAACAGTTGCACTGCCCTGGGTGTGCACTGCAATTGGAAGGTGTACTCACTATTTATGTAGCTACTACATGGACAAAGAAAAGGGAAAAGAGGAAAAGGCATTCCATTAACATGGGAGAATGCACTGTTGCCTTCAGAATCCCTCTATGGGGCAATAACAGTTATTCCAGACCTCACACACTTGAACCACTGCAGTAAACAGATCTGCTCAAGTTTATACAATGTCTGCACCTACCCCCACCTAGGCACATGAATACAATTCACCTTCTATATAATAAGTTATATATATACTGGCTATGCCCATGGGGCCAATGTGTAAACATTTAGCAAATCAATAGGGGTCATGTTGTTCATGAATATATTTAAGACCCTCATTCCATCCCTCACCTGATGCAAAATATGCTAACACTGATGTTAGAGTTTGTACAGATCTGTGCCTACCACCCACCAGGACTCATGACTACAATTCACCTCCAACCTGCTAGCAGCAGCATCAACAACCTTGCACAATTCTGTTGGTAGATGGCCTGTTTCATCATTGACTGTGGACTTAACTTGAAACAAAGAACAAGTATACTCCATGTTTAGCTGACAAGGCAAATGAAGACATATATTGGTCTCAGCATGCCTGGTGAGATAATAATCATTATGGTGTGGAGTTTCATGTTTCACTCCCAGGTCCATGCATGTGTGCATTCGTGTGTGTGTGTGTGTGTGTGCGTTCGTGTGTGTGTGTGTGTGTGCATGCGTGTGCGTGTGTGTGTGCATTCGTGTGTGTGTGTGTGTGTGTATGCATGTGTGTGTAGGTCCATGTTTCACTTTGTGTGTATCTCATGTTCTACACACCTTTGGTGTTTGTGTGTTGTGTTGGGTCCATCTGAACCCCACCCACTCATCAGCTGTCAGTGCTGACTGGCTGTCATCTTGTGCACCAGCTGCATGTGTGTCTGTGGCAGTGGAGCACTCAGTCACTTGTACATGTACCAAATTGGAGTGAGGCGGAGTTGACTCTGCCTCGTAGGAGGGTGGAGTTTACAGTAGGACATTAGGACAGTAGGGGCAGTCAGCTGTTCCACCAACCCTCTCCTCCCGCTCACCTCAGTTGGGTTTGTGTGCGAGGTTGTGTGTGTCAGTGAGTCCCAGACCAATGTGGTGTACAAGGTGGTGGGTAGTCTCGCGTGGCCAGACCGATCCTCCCCTCCATTTTTATATAATGACGTCATCGGTCAGGGAGGAACTGTCTGGAGACTTACCTATACGCAAACTCTGCAGTGTCCAGGCATTCCTGGACACTTGTGGAATGTTAATTTGATGACATTTTCGCTATGAATATAATTACACTAGCAGTGGACGTGTGAATCGAGCGATAACCAAAGCGGAGACGAGCGATCTGAAGAGGTTAGCGATGGAAGCCTTGCTTAAGAGAGCTACTGGTCAGATGGCCATGGGTCACCCGAGGATCAAGCTTAAGCAGCTAGAGGCGGTTGTTAAGCTCTGCCAAGGACGAGATTAACAACCGCCTCTAGCTGCTTAAGCCTGATCCTCGGGTGACCCACTGACCGGTAGCTCTCTTAAGCAAGGCTTCCATCGCTAAACTGTTCAGATCGCTCGTCTGCTGCCTGGACACTGCAGAGTTTGCGTATAGGTAAGTCTCCAGACCCTTTCTCGGTGCGCTTGCGCAATACCGGAAAGGGTCTGGCCGCGTGAGACTACTCTAGTCTCGTCCCCAGTCCACTTCCGGCCGCCATTTTTAATGGGGCTCGAAAGGTGGTCTGGCACATTTAGTCGAAAAGCTTGGCACTGCAGAACGATATCGTTCTGCCCAATCAGATTGCCAGAAAATGACGCGTCACTCCGCGTAATAACGAGCGGCGTTCTACGAGCATCAATTATGGATTTACCGAGGCTTGACGCTAAGGGAGTGGCAGTAGAGCTTGTGAACGATGCCATCAAGCATGCTTTCCTTACCCTTGGATACGCTGCAGCAACGACCGACCAAGATAAGGCGGTTAGGGAGTTCCTACAGGGCAAGGATGTTTTCGTTTCCTTACCAACAGGCGAAGGCAAATCCCTGTGCTTCGCCACCTTACTAGCTGTGTTTGACTTCCTTAAACAGCATCTCACAGTCTGTACTGGCAGCCGGACGGGACGGGACGGGTTCGTAGCGATCACGTCACTAGTCGTCTAGTCACATGATGTCTCTGACGTACCTTACGAATGCCATTTTCGACTAAATGTGCCAGACCACCTTTCGAGCCCCATTAAAAATGGCGGCCGGAAGTGGACTGGGGACGAGACTAAGACTACTCAGACTATATAGGTGGTGGGTGGGTGGGTGCACAGGGAGTACCTCATTGAGCAGGGGCGTAGGAGCCCTTGGAGGAGTGGTCCGGCTATTTGAGAAAGGCGCGTGCGTAATTTTTGCAAAAGCTCATTAATCATGATTCATGATTAGCGATGAACCGCCTATATGACATCATATGATGTGTGCAGCAATGGCTGCCATATCGATTGAATATGCATGGAAGCGATGGAAAAACGTTGTCCTTTTAGTTGGGGACTATCAACAAGTAAGTTTACCAAAGCTACTGTCTAGTTGCTGGTTTATGGTTAGACCCCCCCCTGAGTCTGGAAATGTGTGCAAATTAGCTTTACTTTTTAGAAAATTTGTTTCCTGAGCAAAAAGTCGTCCGGCCATAGATGGTCCGGCCAAAGCCAGACCGGCTGAACCGCCTGCTACGCCTATGTTGAGTGGTGTAGTGATTGGTGTGTTATCGGTTTCTTGGTCTGCAGAGCTGCTGTTGAGTTTCTCTGCGCCGAGGATCATATCCACTCCACTACTGAAGAGGACCACTTCAGGTCCACTGACACATGACCAACACACTCAGTGCTGCTGGCCCCACTCACATTGATACTCGTTATATGGGTACTTGTAGTGCATGGGACATTGCTCAGTGAAGGCCATGTGTGACCTCTACCTGTACCTGCTGTCCAAAGGACACCAGATATACACATCTGGTGTGTGTGTATCTGTACAAGTGGTAAGCTGTAGTGTGTGAGGTCAACCGACATCTTATTGATTCAGTGTATGCTGAAGCACACTTTAACACGTGCTACCAATTTCAATTTCTGACATGTATACAACAACACCAAACTATAGGCACAATTACATATAATTTTATATTATTATTATTATATTAATAATTTTGATGTTAATAGCTATATTATTACATAATACCTATTCATATAATATACGTATGCATATTATATATTCCCACTGCAAAGTGTGGTCAACCATGCTCATGTGTGCAAGCACACCAGTAATTGAGTCCCAGTCAAGCCGTGAATTGAGTGCACACAGATGAGCACAGTGTACACAACCTGCAGCACTGTCACTTAACTGAAGTACACTGGACATATATACAGTATAGTACAGCTAGCTATGTAATAATAATGTAGTGCACTATTTGCTACATGGAGACTTAATGTAGAATGTTATAAGTTATATAAATTATAGTCATAAACAATATTATATAATATAATTTTTCGTAACTCTGACAACATGGCTGGCTGGTGTGCTTAATTTAGCCCTATGTCCTCTGGAGCTACCGTATACATTTGCATGTAGCTGCGTCCAGATCGATGATCAGTCCCAAATTAGGGATAGCTCATCACCTCAGCCCAGTGGACATGCAGGGATGTCGTGTGAGGTGAACGCTTGGTCACCACGCTAGCTCATTTGTCCCTTTGCTCCAGTTAATTTGGTGTAACATGCGTACATACAGTGACAGGCAAACACATCTAGCTCATTTGTCCTTGTCTTGTCCTTTGGGTCCTTCTTTAACCCCAGAATGCAGCCATGGTGTGAGGCATGAGCTCACTCAGCTCCACCTCACAGACCTCTGTGTGGTGGAGAGCAGAGGATGAGGGTGAATGACGCAGTCATGCACACACACATTAGCACATACGCCCACACCCACACACATGTACTCATGCCGAAGAAGTACATGCATCATGCAGAGCTGTGGGTATGTGGCAAACAAATAGCTATCCAATCTCAAACCAACCACACCTTTGAATTGGGCCCTCCTTGCAGGAACAGGTGAGTGAGGCTAGCCTTGCTGGAGGATGGGACTCCATGCATTCACTTACATATCAAAGAGCTAGCTGGGAGCGGTCCAAGCTCTCAGTCTGTCTGACACAAGACATTCACAGAGAAATATGAGGCTCCATTCATGCACGCACATACGCATGTGCATACAGACATGCACACACCTTATTGGAAGGGATACAGATGTGGACACACTACACGTGTGAGCAGTGCAGACAACAGAAACAACAAACACAAGCAAGTAGTGAGGCCATACAAGTGCATGTCCCAGTGCAGATCAGCCGACACCTCAGGGTGCACCAGTGGCCCACACAAGCCCCACTGCTGGTCACATGACTGTCATGTGACCACGTAGTGATGCACCTCATCTCCCTGATCTGGCTGCAAATGTGCTGTCCAAGGCCTCAGAAGCACAAGGGCTGGTACAACAGCGCACACAACCTTCTGCTGGTGTGGCAGTGGTGTCTCTTGCATGGTATGCAGCTACCTGACTTTTACTGGGCACACCTACTACCCCTCCCCCTCCACTCACCACTCCCCCACAAGGAGGATGGGAGCAGTGGGAAGGGAGGGGAGGGGCATGATGCTGCAAACGAGCACACCCACATTTCACTGAAAAGCAAGTGATGGCATTGGAAGTGACAGGTCCCACATGGTTCGGTTCACAGTGCATGAAATATGGGCACCAGGATACATATTGGACAATGCAGCAGAGTCTCAGTATACCAGGCTTGCACACACCTCACCCTCCCTTGCCTTCACTCACACCCCTCGCTCCACACATGTTCCTCTCTCCCTACACCTCCCACCTTTAGCACTGTGTTGTGTCTCTGCTTATAATCAGTTGGTGGCCATCACTGGAGGGCAGCCCCTCCCTGTGAGAAGTGACGGCTCTACCACACCACAGCACACGAACTGGCCCTCCTCCATCTGGTCCATGGGATGGAGGGGAGGATAAGTGGCAACACACTTATAACACGGCTGGTAGTCTCCCATTGACCCACCCCCTACACTAGCCCCGCCCACTCACTCACTCCTACCACAGCATCCCAAGAGCACCTTGCAGATGGCCACACAGCGTTCAGCTCACAACCCGCCCTTCCACTGACCTCGATCCAGGAGGGGCCGATTGCAGTTGCCTCCACAGACCCTGTCTGCCCTCCTGTGGGTTGGCCTTGATCTGACTCAGACATCTCATGAGCCTCTGTCAGGATTGACCACACCAGACGTGGTGAGGAGTTGTGTCAGGAGGACCCTCCACAACACACTGGACACTGCCACTTGGGATGGGAGGACACACCAAACACCTTCCACACCACCAGCTACAGATGAGTGCTGAGCGTCACATTGTGTGGTGAGTCTGAGCTGTCACCAATCACCAATCTTTCGGATCACGTAATGTGAGATAGAGGCGGCCATTTTACAAGTGGAGTACTATTAGCAATTTTATATAATAAAGACTACAATCATTATGCAACCTTCTAGTACTCTTAGTAGGACCCAAAACAGTCTGTGTTTGAAGGCACAGCGTGCCTTACCAGTACTGAAGGCCGCGCCTGTATCAGTCTATATACATCAAATCTGTACAGTGATCGAGTCTACGGTCGAGTGCAGCGCAGCAGTGGACGTCACAGCTCTACCCGCGACCACCTGGTGAATGAGGGCCTCTGGGAACTGGGCGGTGGGGAACGTGTGGTACTCGCTTTGGGTGTAGGGAGTGGGTCTATTGACAATAGACCCACAGTAGGGCTGAGTCGATGGGCGAATTGTATTCGGAGATGTTCCCTCTGTCCGCGCTGCCAACATAGCATGACGGCTGTCGTGCTGTCTTGTACCCGAGCCCCTCTCGTGAGCGCCGTGACACTGCAGTCTCAGTCCTGATGATGTGTTTGTGTGTTGGGCTGGGTCCATGTGTGTTGGGTTGTGTCCAGCTGTCAGTGCTGACTGACTGCCGTCTTGTGCACCAGCTGCATGTGTGTCTGTGGCAGTGGAGCACTCAGTCACTTGTACATGTACCAAAGTGGAGTGAGGCAGAGTTGGCCCTGCCTCATAGGTGGGTGGAGTTGACAGTGAGCCACCATTGAGTATAGGTGCACTCAGCTATTATTCCAAACTTCTCCTCCCGCTCACCTCAGATTGTGTTTGTGTGCGAGATTGTGAGTGCATGTCAGTGAGTTCAAGGCCAATGTGGTGAACAAGGTGGATGGCCTCACTGGTCCACTGGTGGACGTCAAGAAGTGGTTGGACGACCAGGAGCTGGAGGCCGGGCGTAAGCTGACGGCAGATAAATTGCAGGTGAGAGTGGGTGTGTGCAGTGGAAGGATCAATGAGTGTGTGTGTGTACGTAGTTTGTGTATGATGGAGGGGACCACATGAGTTGTGTGTTGCGTGAGTGTCAGTCCATGTGGTGCTGTAGGTGACACTGTTAGTGGGTGCACAGGGAGTACTGTATGCGCTTCAGTTTAATGTTCACAGTTTTCGTGGTTTAGCAACCATCCACAAATATTTCGTCCGCGAATATTTGGATGTCACTGTAAATGGACACGTAGACAGCTCGAGCCAATTGATGACGTCATGTGTAACTAAAATGGCGACAATTGGTTACGGGGCAACCTCGCTTCGCTATAGTTCCTTTGTTCCCAAGCTGTTGCTCTTGCTGCTGGCAAACATGTCTATTTGTCCTACTTGGTACCCAACGCGGCATCATGCCAGATTTGGAGAAGATTGTGATTGTTTCTCCCTCAATGGCGAAGGCTGTACCGAAATAAGTGGAGAGCACCACGTGCATGGCTGCAGCTGAGCAAAGCGGATCGGTGGCCATGGGGTTGGTGAAAAGGAACCTATATGACAAGACCATCACAGAGACTCAGAAAGCCAAGATCACCAGGTATGCCGTGGAAAATGGCATTGCAGCAGCCTTGCGTCATTTTAAGACAAAGCAATCCATAGTCTGCGAATATTTCACCCACGAATATTTCAACACCACTGTACCCAGCAACCGCAAATTTAAAAACACGAAAGTGGCAAAACTTGCAAATTCATGAAATATAAACCCCGCAAAAATTAAAACGCATACGGTAGCTCATTGAGGGGTCTGGTGATTGGTGTGTTATCGGTTTCTTGTTCTTCAGAGCTGCTGTTGAGTTTGTCTGCGTCAGTCGAAGAACACATCCACTCCACTACTGATGAGGACCACTTCAAGTCCACTGGCACATGACCAACACACTCAGGGCTGCTAGACCACCCTCTGTATATTTCCTGCACGCTTTCTGTTCAGCACAGGGAAATTGCTGTATATATATATATAGCTAGAGTGCGTGTATATAATATGTACATGCGTGTGCGTGCATGGGTGTGTGGTTTCACTTGGTAATTCAATCATGAAAACCTCAACAGATATATACAAAGATTAATACATTACAGCAATTGATTAATTCTGTAATTCATTATACACAATAATATATATCGCCTACCTCAAGCTTCTTCAACAATAATATATAATACAGCCAACACTTGCATACATAATTTAATAATACTCCTCATACATAAATAATATTACAAACAATGACACATGCATCTGGCAAGGCTAATAAGGTCATGACAGGCAGTGCATGAGCATTCACTGGAAACATCACACATGTACAAAAATGTCATGACCACGAGGAGCAGACAGAGAGTGACGAAAATGGCTACTGTCAGTGACAACATGGAACGGTACAATGAGGATGAAGTGGGTGTGTCTGTGTGGGCGTGTCCTATATATGGTGGTGGAAGGGTAGTGTGGTGTGGTCCATGTCTACGTCTCGGAGTGGGTGTGTCCTCATGTGTAGGAGGGGGAGTGGTTGGCTCTGCAGAGGGGAGGGAGGAGGTGGTCACTCATCAGCTCACAGCACACAGCACGTGTCAACTCAACAGGTGGTGACAAACAAGAAGTGCTGCATGTACACACAAGCACGGACGCATGGACTGCTTGCACCACATTGTCATCCCAATGTCCACATGCGCACACAAAGAGACACACATGCGTAACAACACATGACAAGGTTATACATGTCACATTCACACACACACAGTAGATGCACAAATGTCATCTTTTCCTTGACCTCTATAACTGGTCTGCTGAGTGTGTGTTCTGGGCAGTGGTCTAGTTAGTGTAATTGAGGATCAGCTAGTGGTCCGGACTCTATAGGAGAGCTGTCCCCCATTGGTCCAGGCATCAGTACTAGTGCTCCTGTGTACTAGTGAGGTCTACTGGTGCAATGAAGGGTGAAGAGGCAAGGGGAGGGGGAGGGGGAGGCAGAGAAGGAGGGGAAGTGATGTTGCACACAGACAGGGGCTTGCTCGCCTCACACATGATCACACACACGCACACGCACACAGGTAGGTATACATATAATTATTTGTATACACTGACTACTGAAAGGTCATTCTAAATAAATTTTCACCTCATTACATCACACCCTGTGGTGTGGTGTGTGTGTGCGTGTGCGTGCACGCAGACTTCATGCACAATGAGGCCACTGTCATCTGACTACTGCCACCCAAAGTGGAGAAGCCCAGCTCCTGTGACAGGGAGTCTATACGTACACCTGGCACACAGACAAACAAGTCGGGACATAAACAACAAGCAGGGACACCACACACCTCACAACACCAGCAACACACAACACACAACATAGAGCTATACACCAGCGTCTCAGTGCAGCGGACAGTTCTAATGATTAACCTGTAGGGACTATTGCTCCTCAGAGTGCAATGGTCTGCAGCACAGAGATGCACGTCTGGCCCAGTGGGGCAGGGGAGCCTGAGGGCCAAAGCAGGGCGGGTGGTCTGCTCCGTGTGAGCAACAGGGTGCCATATTTCCACACCTCAAGAGGGCTTTGTGGAGACACAATGTGCAACACAAAATACGCCATAGGAGGGAAGGGAGTGATGGAAGTTACTACACGGTTACTGAGCTTTATGCGCAGTCATGCATGGTTTGGGTGGAGAATGAGACCACAAAGTGCACCAGCACACCGTCAGCAAAGCAACGTGTCCTTGGAGAAATGCAGTGTAAATGCCTCCATGCAGGTTGTCTGAGTGGACCACCAGCTCCTACTGGTTGTTGGGTGGTGTAGCTAGTAGTGGTGGTGGAGGAGGTGGTGGAGGTGGTGGAGGAGGTTACGGTGGTGGAGGTTATGGTGGTGAAGGTTACGGTGGTGGAGGTAGAGATCAACTCACCATGCAATCTTTGGGATCACAAAATGGGATACATATCAAACAAGACATGAACTGCCTATGCTACTTGAGAGTCCGGAGGCGGCCATTTTACAGTGGGTTACTATAAGCAATTTTATATAACAAAGACTACAATCGTAATGCATACAATCTAGTACACTTAGTGGGACACTTAAGGCAGTCAGTTATGTGGAAGGTATAGCGTGCCTTGCCGCGTGTGTCATGTCTACTGCTTGCTCCAATCCTGTGCTTAGTCGAGTGCAGCGGCTCCTCGCCTGCATGCATGCGCCCAGTGCGAGCGGGTAAGGCCGTGCACGCTCTGTCGTAGCAAGCGAGTCGGAGGGCGCACAGCCGTCTCAGCAGTGGGCGTCACATCTCTACCGCGACAACCTGGTGAGTGAGGGCCTCTGGGAGTTGGGCGGTAAGTGGGGAACGTGTGGTACTCGCGTTGGCTTCCCTGGGTATGTTCGATTCCCTTAAGCTTGCACTCAGGTGCAGGAGGGAAGACAGGTCAGTGGGACAGGAGATCTAGATCTAGCGGTGCGTGTGTGTGTGCGTGCGTGTTAGCATGTGTATGTGTGTGTGTGTGTGTGTGTGTGTGTTTACTGTTCTTTTGACTGCAGAACTGGCAAACTGTGAAATGTGTCCCAGCCTGATCATGAACATCCACCACCTGGTTCTCTCTCTGGCCGTCAAAGAGAAGGCATAATATTATAGTTATTTCCAATTAATAATTGCGTATATAAGCTGATAATTATAATGTCATGAGGAACAGACAAGAGTGACAAAATGGCTACAGTGTCAACACGAAACAGTACAGTGTGGGTTAAGTGGGAGCCTATAGTGGTACACCTCGGTGTGGTGTCACAAAGAGGGGAGGGAATGAAGCAGTCCAGTCTAAAGGGGAATAGGAATGGGACCGGAATCAGTGCACATAATGGCTGCAGCTGAAGAAACAGCCAACACACAATCATATACATATGCGTATATATTGTTTCCAATGATGGGAGTGCATTGGATGAAATTCACACACTACAGTGCAACACTAGACAATGAATGTACACACAACATGTCCACCACACGAGGTAAACACAAACACACAACAAACAAACATGACCACCGCCCCCACATCCACCTACTGTGTGGCATGAGAAGCCACATAACTACAAGGTCAAGAGGGGGAGCAGTGCACAACACACATTGCCAGTGTTGTACCTCGTGCTCCGCTCAACTGAACACACACTATAGCAGAGCACCACACAGCAGCTGTGTATACAAGACAGACAATAATTACAGTATGAGACAATATAACGTTATCGTACCGTTTTTACGAATAGAAACGAAAACGGAACGACCTTTTCCGTTGTACGAAACACCCCACCCGTTTAGACGAAATGGACGGACGGTTCTAAAACGATTCACCCTAAATAATACGATTGCAAAACGATTCGTCGCTGAATAAAACGATGAAGAACGATTCGCGCCCTGTTGCTGCTCTTTCGCGCCCTGTTGCTGCTCTTTCGTCGGATAGTCGGCGGCTTGTAGCCCATTCGCGCAAAGTGGATAATTCGTTGTTTCTTGTACCTGCTGTACATCTCGTGCCGCTTGTGAAAGGCAGAAACAACGAATCCTCCCCAAAGCTACCCTTTTATACGGCACGCCTAATCG
>OX465041.1:1043338-1208338 GCA_949841015.1 Aplysina aerophoba
GTGTGTGTGTGTGTGTGTGTGTGTGTGTGTGTGTGTGTGTGTGTGTGTGTGTGTGTGTGTGCATATGTGTGTGTGTGTGTGTGTGTGTGTGTGTGTGTGTGTTGCTGCAGCGAGTCAAGCCCAGGCCACGGAGACAGAACACTGAAGAGGCGACTGGCCTACTCACCTCGATCACTCGCATCACTACCCACTCAACATAGTGCTCCTAATACAGGTGTGTGTGTGTGTGTGTGTGTGTGTGTGTGTGTGTGTGTGTGTGTGTGTGACGTCATCAAGATGGCGGAGGCCACGAGGTCGCTGGAGAAGACCAGCAATTCTTTTGCTTCGTTGGACCTCCGCTCGTCCATACCACCCTACCACCACACCACACGGGTCTGCCAGGCGACCCTGAGGCCTGGTTCGGTGCTGGCAGGGCCCCGACGGGCGGACGAGGGACATGGGTCCCCAACGGCCGAAGGGCGGACGAGGGAACGATCCCCAACGGCCCCCTGCCGACCACAGGTGGGGAATCGTATGAAGATGAGAACAGGGCGACGCCCGATGTTGCCACTCGCTTCATCCCCCGCTTGTTCGCCCGCGGAGAACTTGCAAATCTCTCGGGTTCAACCCCCTTTTGCATTTAATACGAAGAAGACGCGAGATCGGAAAACATCTTCCTGGCGGCTAGGTTCCTGGAATGTGCGCTCACTATTGGATGCTGAGGGCCCTGTTGAAACAGCCATGCAGAGCAATCTCAGCAACCGCACCAGGTGAAGTGCCTAACATGCAACAGAAGAAGAGGCACAAGTGCCTGAGTGAGTGAGCCAAGCCTATCCAGGAACAGCGCGGTGCTGTACACTGTACAGTATGTCAACGATGGTTCAGAAATAAAGGTGGACTCAAGGTCCACAAATGCAGAAGCGTCTAACTTTTCGTCCCCCCCTTGTGGGGGTAGCGTGACCTTAACGGCAGCAAGATGACAAGACAAGACAAGTGTGTGTGTGTGTGTGTGTGTGTGCGTGCGTGTGTGCTGTTCTTTGAATGCAGAACTGACAAACAGTAAAATGTGTCCCAGCCTGATCATGATTATCCACCACCTGGTTCTCTCTCTGGCCGTCAAAGAGAAGGCAGGACCCTATATTATACATATGTTATTATATTATTTTTATTGTTCCTCCCCCATACAATGCAATGTGAGAGTTGTCCACTCTCCCCAAACCACACACTGACTCATATTCATACATTTGCAAGTCAACTTATATATTCATCATGAACATGATTATATAACACATTGATTGTACGCGTACATAATTTATAATAATTATTCCATGCATATTGCATGCAACATGTAAATGGAGCACAAAACATACTAATTAATTTGCTGAATTTTTCCACATGCACCATGCAAAAACAATTTCTATAAACCACATTATATTGCTCTGATATCAGCAGTAACAATGTCATGTGCAGACATGTACATGAGGCAGTAAAAGGGCACTGTTTGGTAATAGATCGGAATAATTAAGTCAGAGAGCTGACCAGACACTCAACTGGTGGGCAGGTCAGGAGGGACTCTGGGTCTTGGGTCCTCTGGAGGGGTGGGGGAGGGGTGGGGGAGGGGTCTGGTAAACTCCTGTGGGCGGGGTTCGTGACTGGCGGAGTGATCAGGAGACGGCTGGATAGGTGGGAGGGTCCTATGTCGAGTGGGAATGCAGTTGAGTGCGCGTGGGCGTGTCTCATGCTGAATTAGGATGAGGCTGGGTAGGGTGCTCCCATGTTGGGTGGAGGTGCGGCTGTGTGGGTGGCTCCCACATTGGGGTCTGCTGCGTTCTCTATTTCTTCCAAGAGGTTCTACAAGAAGAGGACAGAAGTGGCTGTGGGTGGAGGGAAGGGGTTGAAGGGTAGCATTCAGTCACCAGTAGAGGTGGCATGTGCTAGCCTCTGAGAGGGGGCCTGTGCAGGTCATCTGGTGTGCAGTGTCTGGACTGCTAGACCACCTGCTGCTCTCAAGAGAGGAGCACACGCTCCAAGTACAGGAGAGGGGGCGGGGCACATTAGGGGGCGTGAGGAGCGTGCACAATGTGACGGCACTCATGAATACATTCTGCCTGCCCACATGTAGAGGTGGGGGCTGTCCCACGCCCCTGACTGCTGCCACCTCACTGCATGTAGTGACACACAGTGTAACATCTGTACACATCGACTACAGCTGCATGTGTGTGTAGGGTGCAACGTGAGACTGACAGTCAACAAACAAACAAACAACCACATCACACTCACCTGTGGCAGCTCTCCTCACTCCCTCCAAATCAGACAAGGGGTCTGCTGCAGAGGTACACAGAGAATGCACAAGAGATGCAAGCACTGAGTAGACCACACATGTAGCACTCACATGGTGTTGTGTGGCTGGACATCGTCAGAGAGCGTGGCTGAATACCACTTGGAAAACTACGGAATTTCCTGACAGGGTGTGTTTCAGGAAATGTCTAGGAAATGTTATGCAGAGATTTCCTGGACATTTCCTAGACTTTTGTGAAGCAGTACATGTGCTGGTGTCAGCACAGAATAAAGGAAAAAACATGAACAAGAGAAAACTCTAAGGAGCACAATATTAATAACGGCCAAACAACTAAAAATGACCACACAATTATAGCAAATATACATGCAGTGACAATGCAGTGATACCATGCACACATACTAGCTACTCTACCAAAGGTACTACTACCATCACAGACTCATCCAAATCTCCCAATTTTCTGGCAACATGTGCACAACGTACTTGCAAGAAGAGAACTGGCAAAAATGAACTGATGTCACCAGTCTCAAACCGATTGCAGCATCAAACTTGAGCTGGCTTACCAATGATATTTTTGGATGGATGCGGTAGAAACCAGACAACTACAGCTAGTAACATATAGTATATTCACACCCCATTTGTCTTTGACTGAATGATACTTTAATGTAATGCATGCTTAATTTTGACAGGTCGAAATTTTGAGTCTGGATGCATTGGATCGGGAAGAGGTGTTGGTTGGGCCCATAAAGTTCAGGGTCCCATTCAGCCATGGCAACACAGTGATGTTGGCCTTTAGTCGCACTATATCTATATCCTCTGTACATTATGGCAGAGTGTTGAACATAAACTGAATTGATAACTGTACAGCTCATGCCAGGTTTCAGCCTGTTGTACAGCAGCAGCAGCAGAACGCTGTCATATGCATCACTATCAAGGACACCTCTCCTCGAACATGAAGCCACTTCCACCAAATCAGAGGAGATCATGCATGTCTGACATTGTTGTTTCATGCAGTGAACCCACACCATTGACTCCTCCACTGAGCATACACCTTGAAATCTTCAGGAAATTCTAAAGAGTAAATGAACTTATTCCTCAGAAACCAATTCATGATCATGAGTTGAGATTCAATGTCTCTGTGATTGTTAGACTGATTGCCAAGAATGCCGTTGTATCTCTCGAAAGAGAATAGCCAAAATCCAAAAACAGGCCCATAGCCTTCGACAACACTCTTAAGGTGGGCATATGCATATTGGATGTAATAAAGTGATCACTGTAAAGGGCTTGTGCACGTTGGCAAAACCGAAACAAAAGGACATCAAAAACATCAATATCGCTCTGACTTACTGATGTTTACAAAGGATGCGGCAAGCCAAGACAAAATGCTGCCAGCATGTGAGGTGTTCTCAAGGCAAAATTTCATAAAGACTGGGCATGGAGAATAAAATAATCCAATTCTTAAACTGGTCGGCAGTAAAACTGGAAAATCACAGTTTTAAAGGGGATTCTACCAACCTGCACCAACTGCATATGTGTCTGTGGCAGTGGAGCACTCAGTCACTTGTACATGTGTACCAAAGTGGAGTGAGGCAGAGTTGACTCTGCCTCGTAGGAGGGTGGAGTTGACAGTAGGACATTAGGACAGTAGGAGCAGTCAGCTATTTTACCAACCCTCTCCTCCCACTCACCTCAGTTGGGTTTGTGTGCGAGGTTGTGAGTGTCATGCATGAATGTGTACCATGCCATGGATGCATGGTTTCATTTGGTTTCATTCATTCATGAAATCCAACCAACAACCAATGTTTCCTACATAATTTCATACTACATGGCATAATTATATAATATTTGCAAGGCTAATAATAATAAAACCATGACAGACAGTGAGTATTCACATCACACAATATACAAGAATGGCATGATCACGAGGAGCAGACAGAGAGTGACGAAAATGACTACTGTCAGTGTCAACATGGAACGGTACAATGAGGATGAAGTGGGTGTGTCTGTGTGGGCGTGTCCTATATATGGTGGTGGAAGGGTAGTGTGGTGTGGTCCATGTCTGCGTCTCAGAGTGGGTGTGTCCGCATGTGTAGGAGGGGGAGTGGTTGGCTCTGCAGAGGGGAGGGAAGAGGTGGTCACTCATCAGCTCACGGCACACACAGCACATGTGCACTCAACAGGTGGTGACAAACAAGAAGTACTACATGTACACACACATGCACGGACAGGTGGTGCATGTGTGTGTGTGCATGCGTGCATGGGTGTGGGTGAGCACATGCACAACACTAATGCCACTGCTGAATCTAAGTTTGAAGGTGGTGCAATGGATAAGTATAGAGATGGGAGAGAAGCAGTGAAGTAGCGAAGTAGAGATGGTATGGAAACAGACTACTGCTATGCTAAACAACCACATCACACTCACCTGTGGCAGCTCTCCTCACTCCCTCCAAATCAGACAAGGGGTCTGCTGCAGAGGTACACAGAGAATGCACAAGAGATGCAAGCACTGAGTGGACCACACACGCAGCACTCACATGCTGTGTGGCTGAGCATCATCATAGAGTATGACTGAACACTAGACATGTGACATGAACATGGCATGCAATGTGCACTAAAAGGAATATTAATTATAGCAGCACACTCACAGCCCACACAACATGCCCATTCACACACATGAACACGCACACGCACAAATTAACTGTGCTCACTTGACTGTGAAGGGGAGGGGGTGTGGTCACCGTCATCCTCCTGGCCCTCAGCACTAGTGTAGGCTCTGTCATCAGTGTCATCTATCAGTGACGTCACGTTTGCTGCCTGTTCCACCATCTCCAACGATGATGCCACCTTCACACGAGTAGGAGCTCTGTAGTGCTTGGAGGAGCGCGTCATGTTCTACAGAGGGACGGGAGGAGGGTACTGGTGGGACGAGACACTCTCTGAGGTGAAGGGCGCGGTCAATAGCGTAACAAAGTTGTAGTGACTCACCAGTCTCCGAGTCCATTCTGTTGACTCTGCCTCGTATAGGAGGGTGGAGTTTACAGTGGGACATTAGGACAGTAGGAACAGTCAGCTATTTTGCCAACCCTCTCCTCCCACTCACCTCAGTTGGGTTTGTTTGCGAGGTTGTGAGTGTCATGCATGAATGTGTACCATGCCATGGTTTCATTTGGTTTCATTCGGTTTCATTCATTCATGAAATCCCACCAACGACCAATGTTTGCATACATAATTTCATACTACATGTCATATTTATAAAATTATAATATATATTTGCAAGGCTAATAATAATAAAGCCATGACAGACAGTGAGTATTCAGATCACACAATATACAAGAATGTCATGATCACAAGGAGCAGACAAAGAGTGACGAAAATGGCTACTGTCAGTGTCAACATGGAACGGTACAATGAGGATGAAGTGGGCGTGTCCTATATATGGTGGTGGAAGGGTAGTGTGGTGTGGTCCATGTCTAAGTCTCGGAGTGGGTGTGTCCTCATGTGTAGGAGGGGGAGTGATTGGCTCTGCAGAGGGGAGGGAGGAGGTGGTCACTCATCAGCTCACGGCACACACAGCACTCAACAGGTGGTGACAAACAAGAAGTACTACATGTACACACACAAGCACGGACAGGTGGTGTGTGTGTGTGTGCATGTGTGCGTGCGTGCGTGCGTGCATGGGTGTGGGTGTGCACATGCACAACACTAATGCCACTGTTGAATCTAAGTTTGAGGGTGGTGCAATGGTTAAGTATAGAGATGAGATAGAAGTAGTGAAGTAGCAAGTAGAGACGGTATGGAAACAGACTACTGCTATGCTAAACAACCACATCACACTCACCTGTGGCCGCTCTCCTCTTTCCCTCCAAATCAGACAAGGCATCTGCTGCAGAGGTACGCAGAGAATGCACAAGAGATGCAAGTACTGAGTGGACCACACATGCACGCAGCACTCACATGGTGTGTGGCGGGCCATCATCAGAGCGTGACTGAACACAGACATATGACATGAACATGCATGGCATGCAATGTGCACTAAGAGGAATATTAATTGTAGCAGCCCACTCACGGACACAGCCCACACAACATGGCCATTTACACACATGAACACGCACACGCACAAATTAACTGTGCTCACTTGAGTGGGGTGGGGAGGGGGTGTGGTCACCATCATCCTCCTGGCTCTCCGCACTAATGTAGGCTTTGTCATCAGTGTCATCCCCATCAGTGGCGTCACGTTTACTGGCTGTCCCAACATCACCAATGATGTCACTTTCATCAGTGTCATCCTGGCTAGTGCCACCACATGCTATAGGAAGGAGGAGAGTGAGGGGGAGGGCAGGGGGTGAGAGAGGAAGGGAGAAGGGGGGAGGGCAGGAGAGGTAGGGAAGGAAAGTAGAGGAAGAGGAGGGAAGGGGTTATACGTGCCATATCGCAACCTCACGTGTCACATCAAACACAGTATACATACAATCACAGAGAATCCTCTGCAAGTGCACAACAGCAATGCCACCCATGAAGGATAGGGCAAAACACCATCATCCACCACCTTTGTGTACACCCACACACCTTGATGTGGGTGTACACAAAGGTGGGTGTAATCAGTGAGTGCACCAACTGGGAAGAATATTCAAGAAATGGTGACAAACAATTACTGCAAACACACAAACTTGATTAACATCAGACAATCAGACTAACTGTACACTAAGTCAACTCAGGCAGTCACATATATTAAAGCACACACACACACACACACACACACACACACACACACACACACACACACACACACACACACATACACACACACACACACACACACACACACACACACACACACACACACACACACACACACACACACACACACACACCTTGGTGCTGTCCGACACTGTGTACGACATACCCCACAGCAGACAGGTGAGGGTAAGCTGGTCTTGGATGAAAGTGTTGGGGAGGAGCCCGTGTCAGTGTAGGGTGACCTGAGTCAAAGGAATGGGAGAAGAGGATCTGAACCCTGGGTTGGACTAGCGGTATAGACTGCTAGATGGAGCACAAGCACTAAAGCATGCAGTGGATGAGGTGGGCACACTCTGCAGTGGACTACCTGGCTGCTGCTGTGGTCGGGAACAGAGGGGAGGAGCAGTTGGTGAGAGGGTAGTGGGAAATCCCCTTGTGCTGGGAGTACTGGACGCAATGGTGTGTGTATGCCTGGACCATCTGGTGACTGTTGTGCTGCCCCCCACCCAACCACACAACTCTCCCCCCACAGCTCCCTGCACACATGTACTCACTCACTACTCACTCATGTACTAAATGTTAAGCCAGATGAAGAGGAGCATACCAACTCAAACCCACAATTGGAGGCACACTAGGCTAGAGTATACAACAACAAGGCTGGAGTAAACAACAACAAGGCTGAAGTAAACAACAACAATACTGTTGGTACTCTCACCTGATGCAGAGCAGCTGATGCAGGGAAAGGTTTCATATTCATCAGTATACTTGTCAATAATGAAACGTCTTTGCACATCAGTTGGTAGTCTGTCAATGATAGAGTGGAGGAGGTGGACTCTGCTATCCCGGTCGCACAGGACGAAGTTTGTTGTGTGCTTGTTTCCTGAAATGCCCTTCAACACTGATACTCCAATCTCCACCATGAGTGAGTCTGAGATCTAACAATTGAGGGAGGAGCAACAAGCGGAGTGGTGGTACATACGCATTGTATAGATCCGCGGAGCGTCCACGCATTGCTGCGCAGACGATCTGCGCATTGCCATGCTGATGATCCACGCATTGCTGCGCTGATGATTCGCGCATTGCTGCACGGGCGTCCGCGTACTGCTGAGCAGCTACCTTCAGAAACCGTATACGTACCGTAATGTTGGTAAATGCTTGGAAAGTGTACATCTGGTAACTTCTTCAGTGATGATAGAGTAAAGATTCATTACCACATCTCTAAATAGGCAGTTCCTTGGTTCTCGAGCGTAAGACATGTGGTAGATAGCTTCACTTAGCAAAACGTTTCTCATCTTGCTTGATCTGTTTTGTACCCTTTGCAACTGAAGAAGGCCCTTTTGGGGCCGAAACGTTTTGCTAAGTGAAGCTATCTACCACGTGTCTTACGCTCGAGAACCAAGGAACTGTCTTCTTCAGTGATTTAGTCCAGCCATCATTGGGGAAGGAGACAGCGAGGTCTATATCAACACTGCCAGATCCACCAGCATTAACAAACTCTCTATGCTTACTCTCCACATTCACACCACCATCAGGATCCACAAGCTCACTCTCAAGGCCATTCCTGATGTAGATAAACGCCAAATAGTACGTGAACGCTTAGTAGCTACGCAGCTAGCTATAACAAAACCTGTACGCAGCTTCTCAGTTATAGCCCAGCGCAAACTGGGGACAAAGTCAGAAGCTGTTCTATTGAGTGCAGACTAAGCGCGCTGTGGCGCGCTATGTGAATTCCACTCTACACGGAGCCACGGTAACATTAGCTATGTAGCTACATAACATATCACAGCATTATACGAAGCTTACCACTTCACGAGATCAGCTTTCGTGCCATGAACAGTCCCACCGCGGCAAGACTCACGCACGGTAAGGTCATTCAATAGTCTTCCCTTCAAAGAAGCGCATGGGATATCGTTCTCCACAAGTTTGTATTCCATCTTCAGAGTACAAGTAACACCCAACAGGGTCGGATTGCATAATCGGCATTACCGGAATGACGAAACGTGCATCAACTTACATTAGCCTCATTCCCAGCAAGTACTTCTCCACTTACTTACATATGTATGCACACAAGGACACCAGGTGACACTTGGACCACATGTCACAATCACATGCCTTGCACTAAGGCACTGGTACAATTTGTCACAACAATGTTATACCACCTCAAACTTACACATCTACTAATTCCCAGCACCAATGTCTCCAGTCGACCCATTCCAGACAGAGTCTGCTCTACTTCAGTGAACTTCACACCCCTTTTTCGTACTCCATCCTGCATGAAGAAGCAACTCTGGTCAGACACATGCACAACCCACCAACACAACTGATACACAATGTGCTGAGTCAGCAAAGACAATGTCAACACAATATTCCACTCTAGAAACCATGTAACACACGTCAGCTGACTACACAGCTCACAGCTTCCCCCCCACAAATCGGTACAAAAGTCTACGTCCCAGCCACACTGTACATGTGCACATACTGTATACCTGTGGGGGGTTGATGTAACTACACTCAAGATGTTTGATTTGACTAAACCACAAGAACAAACTTGGCAACACATCCACTGGAACACCCAGCAGAGTAACATGTTGAACACTTCCGCGAATGTCTGCAGGCACTGGGTAGGGAAACAGGAGTAGAGTTGAACATGTAAACACAATACCTACGTATACATACTTAAATTCACATAGACGTCCTCACTATTGCTTGTTACACACTATACACTACATCCAACTGAATCACATAACATGTGACTGACATACACCAACCTACCATCATTGGGGCAATTCCAGTTGTGTGGGAGAAAGTTGAGGTCCACTTCTGACAAAGATTTATTACATCCTATGCCAAACATGAGGCAGCGAAAGAACTCCTTGGGTAGAGTCTCAGAATCATCACGTTCATCATCACTGAGTGTCAACGTTGCAAGAGTCTTGTTTTCTCCAAGTGCCTTTTCCATCTCCTTCAGGACCTCATGGTCCATTGCCTGTAGAATAACACATCAACACAGTCTGTCATGCAATGGGACGACACCAATTGGCACTGTCAGAAACACCAGTTGTCAGGCACTAGCTGTCAAACATGTACGACACACCTCAAAACATGCAGTTAGTGCATACACACATGCACACATCATCCTAGCATACAAATAGACCATCAAAGCATACAGTACGTATGACACTGCACTGCTGGATATAGATGAGGAGTGCAAAGAGACAATGACATTGCTAAATTTAAAGTTAAGGTAAGGAAGTAACGACACATTACATGTAGTCACATTACACTGTAGGCACATATTGGTGTGGGTGATGTCTTACAGGTGAGGATAGATTGTCTCTAGGAAGCATACTGTGGATGTGGTGAAATAAGTTTTACTGGATGAGAGGCGCAAGACATGAATGAAATATAGCTCCCCCACATTGAATATTGGACCTGCTCACACACACACAGCTCCCCCCACACATCTGGCCACAGCCCGCCCCCACAGCATCCCCGCTCCCACAGCTTCCCTTCCCCTCCACAGCATCTCTCACAGCAAGGAGGGGGGGTGCTGTGGAGGCAGGCTGTGGTCAGATGTGTGTGTGTGGGGGGGGGGGGGGGCTGTTGTCCAGATATGTGGGGGGATTCTCACAGCAAGGTGATTCAAATAGTTGTTTAGGCACATATCGGTGTGCATGAGTGGTCTTACAGGTGAGGATAGATGGTCTCTATAGGAAGCATAACTTAAGTGTGGTGAAATAGATTCTTACTGGATCACGAGATGCAAGACATGAATCATCATTACATCTCACACTGATGCATACCTCTTCACATCCTTGTATCCCTACACACTCCACCTCTCGTACATGTTGGAGGCACAGCAGCTTCACTGCTACGCTGAGGGGAGGGGAGTCCAAGTACACCTTGCCAAAGTGACCTTTCACGGCACCATCTGTGAAAGGTAAACATAAAAACATGTCATGCACTCAGTGAACTCTAAACATGGCAGACACATTCATTACCCATCACCCCCCACCACAACAGTGGCTTGTGGTACACATGGCAGAGCTACTCATGCAGAGTCACTCCACACAAACACTGCACCAAGTGGTCACTGCTAGGACAGATGAGGATGCTCAGCCAGTGTCACTGATGTACATCCACTCTCTCCACATGCATGAACCTTCCACTGACAGACCCTTACTTGACCCCAGACCTTGTTGGCCATCGAATTGAATGTGTGCATGCTATGCATCAGAGTCTGTGTGCCCTCCACTCTCACCACAGTTTCTGATCCTGTCAAAGAGGTCCTCAACCTGTCTCCAGTCAGGACTTCCTGCATAGTCAATGTCAACACATGTGAATGACACTATGGGATTAGCATGCTGCCATGCTGTGTTGCTAAGCAACAACACAACCTCAAGCCTCAATACCAATGAATGACTCAAGCTACATAATTCTATCGTGACATTTGCATACACACTAGGCACTGTATACATATATTATACAGTAACTGTTTGCTCACACAAACTTGCCCCAACAAGACCACACATGGACACCATGTAGGGTGGCACTTTAGGTGGTGGACCAGGAGAACAGGCTAGAACTCTCATCACTCTGTGCACACACTCTAACTTAGTTCCCTTCACATGTATGTAGGTACCTCATGCAACACAACACCTACTGCAGCAGCTGTGCATATATACATGCATGGCCTAAGGTCAGTGAATTGGGGGAATAATCACAGAAATGTGCATACACAAGTATTGGACACTTTCAAATACTTGTGTGCGTACCTTGTTATGGTATGAGTGCAATATTTGACTGCAGATTACTGAAATCTTGCAGTCACACCAGAACAAGAGTTGCAGTATGACTTGATACAAAAGCTATAAACCTCACCTAGCTTGTCTAGACGCAATGTCTGCAGTGTTCCACTAGCATACATTGGCTCCAGCAAGCGATGGATTTCTGCTGAACCTGTACTTCTCGCAGTCTCAATGGTGAGCTCCTTTAGCCCAGAATGCTTGGAAAGACAATAGCCGTAGGCTGTCGAGTCATATGCAGTCTTGGGCCTCACTGTCACCTCTTCTCCTACAATATGTGGCATCAGCTTCTGAACTAGTGATGCATTTTGGGACTCAAACAGGCACTGCATCTGGAAGTCTTCTTGATACCCTGTGATATTGGCCTGAAGGAGTTCATACTGTGTCAGTTGGGTGAGGCCGCAGTAGAAGCGCCACACTTGTGCCATTTGGGGCTCGCCGAGGTACTTGGACCAGAACTCGCGCTGCTTCTCTGCTGGCAAGAGAGACACATAAACTGCAGCAATAAATTCTTGAACTGTGAGATGGATGAAGTAGTAGCTTTCATCGGCTGCCTTCTTTGACTTTGGATCAGCTCGAACAGGTCTGGCTGTCAGCACACCACAACCTTTAATACGGTCTGAGAAATGCTCAGCAAGACCCTGGAGATCAGATGACTGGAATACCATCTTTTGGCTTCGAATGCAATCAAATGCAACTTTACTGAGTTTATAGAAATCGTGGTCCCTTGGCAGATCCAGGATGGAATCCAGTGAGGTCAGGTCTTCGTAATATTTCAGGACCTTAATGCACATGTATTCATTGTAGATTTCAGTCAGTGTCGTTGGGAGGTCCTCTTTGAATGAGAAGACTTGGCAGATGATGGAGAGCACTACCGGGATGGAGCAGAGACCTCTAACTTGTGGTACACTGTCTATTTTTCTGACGAAAGATTCAAGCAGATCTGATTTCTCTGCATCAACTAAAATGTGTCCTGCATACTCCTTGATCTGGTCACGAGTGAAGCCCAGTACCTCAATGTTAGTTAGACTGCCCCGCACACTGTGGTATATCTCGCATGTGACAATAGACCGTGAGGTCATAACCACATGGCAGTATGGTAAAGGGGCACTGCACTCAAGATTGTGCGATAGTAGGTCTGCAAGAAATTTAGACTGTCGAAGGTGAGGGGGTAGTTCATCAAACCCATCCAGGATAAAGAGAACACTCCTCCCTAAATTTCTGTGAATAGCCTTAGACAATTCCTCGGGTGATGTGGCATCTCCAATCATGCCTTCAAACAACTGCAGAATGTCGACTAATTGGAAATCTTTCTTAAAGTGTAGCAGCTTACGCAATTCCACAAGGAGGACCAAGCTGTACTCATGGCAGTTGGGAGAGCAACACACATCTTGGCACACTTTCCGAGCCAACGTACTTTTACCCACCCCAGGTGCACCACTGAGGACTACAAATTTACTATCTTTGACTAATCCAGGGATGGCTTCACACTCTACCTTACTAGTCTGGTAGGTGTACACGTTATCGACACCTTCCTTTACAGCTTCGACAAACCTTTCCTGGGCCTGCTGAGAGCCCAGTCTGAATGGGGCGATGGCTAAGTTGACGTAGCTCATGGACTGGTTGGGGAACCATTCATCTTGCACTGTTGGCATACTGACATAATGCTCCTGCATTCTGCTGAAGAAGGACTGCATCTGCAAGTGGACAGGAAGGACAACATGAATGCTCCAGCATGTACCATTGTTACCTCATACCTGGGCTATACTGACTGGTCACATAATGATATTCTTGGACTTCATTTACACAGTCAAAACTATATAGGCATACTGATAGTGCATATAAATGCCTCGCATGCACTTGCATGTGTTATGCAATATGCTTGATGTATGCAGTGACTTATTGGCGCAATCGTGAGGATACTGGCAGGCCCCAACGAGTTCCAGATGCCATTAATGGCTTGAGCATAGGCCAACAACTGTGTAATACTATACAGCAGCTGCCTGCTCAGTCAGCAATAACTCCTGCATTCTTCTCACTAACATATAACCGCAGATGCAAACACATAGGGCAAAAGCGTGCATGTCTGTGACGTGAAGTATATAGCCCACCTGACCAGCTGCCATTTATGGGCCAAAAAGCGGACAGACATTATATACATTATATATTTATATATATTATATTATGTGTTTCCTTTACAAATATTGCAATTTTGTGTGTTTGGTTCATGTCAAGCTGTTTATAAATGTTGCCAGCCTATATTGTAGTGATATTTATTGGCATAGCTGCAAAGGCAAATAGCTGTGTATTAGTGGAGTAAGAGAATAGATATATAACTGTACAACATAGGTTTAGCATGATGAGAGGTAATTCTACCAAATCCAAATCACAGGATGTCTAAGAATGTTTGTTCACAGTCAGCACTTTGAATCACTAGCAAATTGCAGACACCTAGCTGGCAAACATTCTTCACTTAACAATTTGGTTGTGGTTTATAGACACTCACTACTTCCTGACAGTTCTCATCAAACGCAGGTGATGGTGACAGTGTATTCAGTTCAGCCTCAATTTTGTCCCATTCTCTGCGTCCAATCACTGTCTCAACTGCTGCTAGCAGAGAATGCCACGTACGAGGCTGGGAGCCTGTGTCAGCAGCGCTTTGTGACCACAGAGCTAGAAGCTCCAAAGCACATCCGTCATCCCTCTGCTCACTGCGTCTTACAGTGTACAAGACTGCATGCTTCACTCCCAAGGCCTTCC
Source organism: Aplysina aerophoba (assembly GCA_949841015.1). Lineage (NCBI taxonomy): Eukaryota > Metazoa > Porifera > Demospongiae > Verongiida > Aplysinidae > Aplysina > Aplysina aerophoba. The sequence goes on from OX465041.1 coordinate 1,057,916, forward strand.
CTAATTCCATCCACTTTGCTCCAATGGCTGGGACCACAAGCCTCAGAATGTCCAACAGGGATGGTTTAGCACCTACACAACATGCCAGGCAAACAAACATTGTATGAACTACACACACCTCATGTACAACCCCTGTATACTATATGTATGCTATAGCATGGTTGAGGGAATACTTGGCACGACACAATGTTTAATGATGGCACGGGACAAATGCACATGCAGACACACATATCCATTTACATGCACACACAGTGTGCAGATTACGTATATACCATAATCGATGTTCCCAGCAGGGTGACTTCCTCTGATGTTTGGGGCGGCAGCATTGGGAGGGGACGTGTACTCCTGTCTACTTCCACTGCCTGCACACACATGGGCACAACACAGGAGCTGAATGTACACGTGATCCTTGATTGATGCACACGAGACCTGACTACAACACTTAGCACAAAAATTAATTAAGGAATGCGCAATACAAGCAGTATGCCATATATACATGCATGTCCGTGTGGCAGCTTACATGGCGGGAAGTCAAAACACACATGGACAGACACACACAACACACAACAAACAAAACACACAACACACACAACACACACACACACCCGACTCCAGCCTCCTCTGCATGTCTTTGCCTAAAGCAGACATCTTTGGGTTGCCATGTACAGAAGTGATTACACCACAGGCTGTCATCAATGCTTCGTTGGTGCAAGTTCTCAGCAAGTGCATGTGAAGGATTGAGTTACGATGTCTTTGGCCGTGAGCATTTGCTATACTTTCCAAAACACCATCTGGAATAATGCTGTGATGAAACAGGTCCAGGGCAACAGAGCTAGCATCCATTTCTAATATGAATCGGTCACGATATTCATTGAGAATTTCCTCAGCTGTGTCCATGGGAAGAGATCACAGCAAACTCTCATAACACAATTCAATTTACTCTTCAAAACACTATGTTGTGTTCATTACCTAGCCAACGATTCGTATAACATCAACAGTCAGTGACATTCTATGAGAGTAGGTTATATATATGCATGTAAACGAAAAAGTTTTTTTGATCACTTCACACAACATACATGTCATACAATTCGACCCGTGGTTCTTCGTCACGGGTCAAATCATCCTGATTTATTATAATATATGACTTCTATGTTGCGCAAATTGCTAAAAAAAACTTTTTTGTTCACATACGATGCAACAATGAGCCTCTACAATATTATTATATGCATGTACACGTCACACACACACCAGGCTGTGCCCGCTAGCTTTGGTCAGTGCGTTATTATGCATGTATTTACAGTACCACTACCCATCAAATAGCACCACAACCAAACATGCAACAACTACAACACATGTACATTCCTATAGCACATCCAGCAGCTGTGCTGACATGAACCTGCCCTCTGCCTACCTTGGAGAGGACCGGGGTTCTGCTCAATATCACCGGCGAGGAGCAGCAGTCCACGCAGAAAGACGTAGGGTTTAACCACAGCTTCAGTCAGCCACATGCCAATGAAGGCAGCACGTCTTACAAATGCATGGCAGAAACTGGGGGGTCGGGACTGTGGGGAGAGCAGGGAAAGTCCCATTAGAGAAAATGGGCATAAACACAGTAACCTTGACATGTGTCACCGGCAGGTACAGGGGTAAGCACATTTGAGACACTGGCACATGGTAGAGAGGAAGTCAAAAGGGCATCCATCAGGGAGCATGCAGTGAGATGGAGCTCACTCACCCTAATGTGCTTCACAAAGGACTTCTGGACAGTGAATGACGTCACTAAATGCCCATGAATTTTTTGGCCACACCTCACTCCTCTCCCTGGTCTCAGAGAAGGAAGCCTTACAAGCTGCCTACGAATCCGCCTAGACAATGCTTGGTGCTTGAACCTGTGAAAAAGTAAAATGTATGCAATTATACATTATACTATTCAAACCACTTTGCATGCACACAGACTTCCAATGCAAACGCAGAGAGTTGATTGAGACATCATAGACCTGTGAGAACCCACCTCTTCAGAACTGCCATACACAAACAGTGAGTAGAGAGGCCACAAAGATATACACACAGGAATACTCTTGTCTTCCGACAACAAGAGATGCCTCTTTTACCTACATGCATTAGACAAGAAAGGTGGCATCACGGCACACAAGGTAGGAATGGCGATTGTTTATTGCATGCATCGCACCTGACAGTGAAGATGCTTTTCTAAGCTTCCGCCATGTCTCTCTATTCATTGTCCACAGAGGTGGTCCAAATTCATACAGAATTAGTGACATGTGTATAAACGTGGTACAGGTAACCAATGTTGTGTGCCAAAGGATGAAATCAATCAGAAACGTGATCCCATGAAACATGGTCTTAAAGGCTGTGCTGTAGCCTGCCACAGGAAGAAGCTGCCATTGTCCACTTGTCCCTTCTGGACCCACAGGACCCTGTACAGCAAAGAGGGCAGTACACCTCCTGACAGTTGGGAAGGTAGACATGTGCCTGGTCCGATGATGTGTGCATGGCTACAGCAGTAACTTGTGCAGGGCTGAGGAGGATGACACGAGGAACCTGAGCTCAACATGTAGCAGTGTAGGGAGGGAGGGACTGGGGTTGTGAGAGTGTGTGCTAGGCTAAGCCATACATGTGGAGCATGTCCACTCTTGTTTGCATAACGAGACCTTTGTGGTTTCAGCACACTCTTCATGTGCACATATATGGCTGCCTGTGATGCATTATTATGTGAGAAAAGTCTAGTAATGCAGTGTTCTTCACACAAGTATACAACAGTCTGGGGAACACTGCTATTTACATCTAGATATCGCTGCATGGATTCACAGAGGCTACGCTGTCATTTTCAGAGGCCAATGCTTCTCTGTAGAATGACATCTCGCCCAGCCAACACTAACTCGTGACTTACAAGATCACAATGTGGGGCCAGGGAGTACAGTCACGGTCTCAAAGAAAACAAATTTAAGCTAAATATGTAATCTAACAATTCTATATACGGCATGCGATGCTTGTTCAAAGTTTCTGTGCTCCCCTCCCCCCGGAAAGGAAGATTCAACTTTGCTTGATTCATTATCATTTGGTACGCACTAGCCCAAGGATTTTCACAAGAATTCAGATGTTTCACTTGTGTCCTCTAACTGCACCTTCTGCTTCTTTCTCAGCCTTTCCCTCTAGACCCATGGACATCAATGTTTGTGTTACTTCACATTGCTCAATTACGGTGCGATATTGCGATCTACCAGTGTAAGTAGCATTGACACATTAGCCACACAGAACCAAACTAGAGAGGTGGTTGTACGTGGAAGTGGTATTATCTGCTATAATATGGTGAAAAATCATGTTAATGCCTGTATAAACTTGTGTACATTTGCAGCTGTTTCTTGTACAGTGTGTGGAAATTTATACTCAATTGTTATTGAGTGCAAAGAAAACATCTCCAAATCCACAAACTAGGAACCCCATACATGGAAGCAACATATAACTGTATGATTGCAACTAAAACAAACAGCCGAGTGTAAGTATGTGTCATGATTGAGCCAATACAGTAGTCAGTGACCCTTACTGTCTGATTGTGCAGAGTGTCTTGCAGTGGGACCTCAATGAGGCAGGTGTTGAGGTGACCATCAGACACGTTGACAGCTACTTGTGGGCAGTCCACGTCACGGTCTCCAGGGCCATACCACGCCCACTTTCCAAAGAGACAGCTGAGACAGTCATCAATCACCTCAGTGAGAGGGTATTCATCAGGGGATTGATCGCTAGCCAAAGAAAGGTTGGACTGGTTGGGATCTAAGGATGAGAAGAAATTGAGGTCTCTCAACAGCAGCAAGTCAGTGTACCTGGAGTCTGGCATGTGGCCTGGCAGAGATGACTATGGCTGATATGGGCACACTCCACAGCAAAGGTGGTGAACAGGTGCTCAGCAGTTACATGCACTGAGGAACCACAATGTTAGTGGGTGCACAGTGCGACACAAGCTACACAGAACACAGACCACCGTCAAACTACCAACCTGTCGCCAGGGTCTTCACTGCTTCTGTTGTGTACCCAATGACCTGTACACAGCTCCTCACAGCACACAGCAGGAGGAGAGAGCACACGTACACACGCAGCACTGTCAGTGCAAGTCGTCGGACGCGTGATGAAGCGCTCCTCAGTCTGGCAGCGTTGAAGATGACCGGCAAGTGGTTTGGGCGGCGAACACGAGTAGGAGTTCTGTAGTACTTGGAGGAGCGTGTCATGTTCTACAGAGGGACAGGAGGAGGGGGACTGGTGAGACGAGACACTCACTGAGGTGAAGGGCGCGATCAATAGCGTAACAAAGTTGTAGTGACCCACCAGTCTCCCAGTCCACTCTGCGAGGTGGACAAGAATCGTCTCGCAGGCCTTCCCCGGTCAGCGGGAGTTGGGAACAGGACAGGAAGATCAGAAGCTACGATCATGGGGCGGCGGGCTTACATGGGCGGGGGCGTGTACAACTACGTAGCAATTTATACTACAAATACTGGCCTTTTCAAACATATTAAATTGTACAGTAGATCGCTCAATACAAATCGTTACAGAAAAAAAAATAGGTAGCAGTATTAAATGAAGACGTGTCGCCTCACGTGACTACCCACTACGCGTTCAGCTCCAATCCACGTGTGGCGGTTTCTGACCTGTGCTAGTCTCGTACCCATCCCCACTTCCGGCCGCCATTTTATAAGGCACGGAAGGTGGGTCTGGGGACTATGTGCAGTTTTCTTGGCGGAGTCCGGCGATCCGCGGCCTCCAATCAGATTGCAGATACGTGAATAATAATGAGCAAATCACATGTCGGTCACATGCGCGTGCGTTGGGTGCGAACGACGGAGATGGAGCTTCCTTTGGGTCAAGCTAACGGTCGAGCCATTGCGCATACAGAGAGTCATCGCTAGGGACTTGGGATACGAATCGAATGGTTGGGTAAAAATTGTCGTTGTCCTAACTACCAAAGGATAGTACTCAGAGCTCGAAAATTATCCTTCCAGTTTAGAAATGGATTGACTTAGCGCTTCAAGCCGCTTTGAGCCGGTGTCCAGATCTTGAAAGCACCGTCGGCAAGCGTACGTAGTTTGCGTACTCACTGTCAACTGGTGCCACAATGCAGGCCAAACCGTGCTCACGAAGCTTCCAACTATGCTACCACCGCGCAGAAGGGAAGACAGATTGCGTCTTCTTGTCTCCGTATCGCTAGGAGGCTGTGCACAGAAGGAGCATCGCGATAGTCTTGGGCTGCCATATAAACGCGATATGGAAGCATGTGCACATCATGTGATATTGCGCAATCACCGCCAAGGATTATGTACATAGTCCCCAGACCCAACCTTCCGCGGCGTCAGCCATGTTTGCGGAAGTTGGGGCTGGGTACGAGACTATCAGTTATGTGGAAGGTATAGCGTGCCTTGCCGCGTGTGTGTCATGTCTACTAGTACTGCTTGCTCCAATCCTGTGCTTAGTCGAGTGCAACGGCTCCTCGCCTGCATGCATGCGCCCAGTGCGAGCGGGTAAGGCCGCGCCGTGCACGCTCTGTCGTAGCAAGCGAGTCGGAGGGCGCACAGCCGTCTCAGCAGTGGGCGTCACATCTCTACCGCGACAACCTGGTGAGTGAGGGCCTCTGGGAGTTGGGCGGTAAGTGTGGAACGTGTGGTACTCGCGTTGGCTTCCCTGGGTATGTTCGATTCCCTTAAGCTTGCACTCAGGTGCAGCTAGGAGGGAAGACAGGTCAGTGGGACAGGAGATCTAGATCTAGCGGTGCGTGTGTGTGTGTGCGTGCGTGTTAGCATGTGCACGTGTGTGTGTGTGTGTGTGTTTACTGTTCTTTTGACTGCAGAACTGGCAAACTGTGAAATGTGTCCCAGCCTGATCATGATCATCCACCACCTGGTTCTCTCTCTGGCCGTCAAAGAGAAGACATAATATTATAGTTATTTCCAATTAATAATTGCGTATATAAGCTGATAATTATAATGTCATGAGGAACAGACAAGAGTGACAAAATGGCTACAGTGTCAACACGAAACAGTACAGTGTGGGTTAAGTGGGAGGCTATAGTGGTACACCTTGATGTTGTGTCACAAAGAGGGGCAAAGAGGGGAGGGAATGAAGCAGTCCAGTCTAAATGGGAATGGGAATGGGACCAGAATCAGTGAACATAATGGCTGCAGCTGAAGAAACAGCCAACACACAATCATATACATATGCGTATATATTGTTTCCAATGATGGGAGTGTATTGGATGAAATTCACACACTCCAGTGCAACACTAGACAATGAATGTACACACAACATGTCCACCACACGAGGTAAACACAAACACACAACAAACAAACATGACCACCGCCCACACATCCACCTGCTGTGTGGCATGAGAAGCCACATAACTACAAGGTCAAGAGGGGGAGCAGTGCACAACACACACTGCCAGTGTTGTACCTCGTGCTCCGCTCAACTGAACACACACACTATAGCAGAGCACCACACAGCAGCTGTGTATTCAAGACAGACAATAATGAAGTATTTTCAGGCAGATAAAGCTTACAAACTTTAGGGGGCATTGCAAACACACAGGCTGCTTTTGGATGTGTGTGGAGATGCTATGGGAGCTTCACATGGTGTTTGCTTCGTGAATGACTGCAATGCAGGGCTGAGACAAATGTTACTTTTAGCATTCGAACTTTTGTCGGAAAAAGCTTGGCATAGTAATATTACAATCGTCATCTCAGTGTTCAACTGATCTAATAATTCACTGCATGTGACATCACTTTCAAATGTCAGGAGTCTGGAGACAGAGTAATGAAGGCTGTGCGAATGTTGCTACAGACAAAAGAGGCTCCTCTTGGATGAGAAATCTTGAGGATTAAGCTGGACATGAACTCTCTACTGCTTATACATGACAGGGGGCACAAACATGGCCAACACTCATGAGCGGTTTATATTTTTCTCTCTCAGAATTACTTTAAAATGGTGTGTATAGGCACAAAATGAGGTGCCATGTAAACGAAATAAAAGCACTAATCCACTTCATTTACTTCAGTACCAAAGATAAAGCTTCAGCAAAAAGTAAGAACAAAGCTTTGAATGGTGAAACAATTCGGTGCTTCATCCCAGGCCTACAATGCACACACGTAGCTAACCATGTCATAGGCTGTACTGTAATTAATGCATTGTTGGCCAGTGTACATGCATGGTGACGTGTAGTGTCGCATAAACAGACTAAATGGAGAACAACCGATGTATACAGTAATGTACCTCGACTCTCAACTGCAAAGTCATCACTCACACAAGACAGTCTGGTCTGAACAGCTCTACATCTGTCCCATGTGGACTCACACACGGTGTCTCACTGTCGGCGTTTGGCTAGGCTGCTGTGGGCAGTTTTGTGATCAGTGGTTCTCTTCCTAGTGGAGCCGGGCTGGAGGGGAGTGGACAACCGTGAGGGACCAGGGACATCACCAGGAAGAGCAGTGTCCACAGCACCAGGAGATGGCTGGGAGTGAGGGGGGATGATGAAGCAATCACGACGTTGTGCTCCTGTCAATGGACATGCTGGAAGGGAAGGAGAGGAGACAGGTTGTTGTGACGTGTGTCAGTTGCGAGTGAACACTGAGAGCCACAAGTCATTCCACGTGTGTCACACACACCAGTGCACCACACTCCTGTGCTGTATGTACCAAATGAGGTCACATGAGCCAATGAGGATGAGAGGACACGTTCACTGAGTGTATGCGCACATGTACACACAACAAGAAGGCATGCATGGAGGGTGGCAGAGGGTGTGGATGCTCTCCCCAGCGGTGCCGGAGGAGTGGGAGTTGTGTTGAGTCAACTTCCTGGAAGCTACAGCTCCTGGACACATGCGGGGGTGCTAGGTGTGTTGATGGTGATACAGACAATGGCACACACCTCGCTGTGATGGACCAGGTGAGTCAGTGGCTGCAGTGAACGGCTGAGTGGGTGGTGATACTGAACACAGACATGTGACATGAACATGGCATGCAATGTGCACTAAGAGGAATATTAATAGAACCAGAGAAATATTGAGCTAACACGTAACGTTACAACTGACGAAGACCTTCGCGGTCGAAACGTCTTACTTGTTGGAACTATTGCTATGTGTTAGCTCAATATCTCTCTGATTCTATGTATTCCGTAGCATGAGCCTCTACGACATCAGGAATATTAATTATAGCAGCACACTCATGGACACAGCCCACATAACATGGCCATTTACACACATGAACATGCACATGCAGAAATGAACTATGCTCACTTGACTGTGAATGGGAAGGGGTGTGGTCACTGTCATCCTCCTGTTCCTCAGCTGTGATGTCATGTCTGCTCCCTGTCCCACCATCACCAACGGTGCCACCTTCATCAGTGCCATCTCGGCTAGTGCCACCACATGCTACAGGAAGATGAGTGAGTGGGCAGGAGAGGAAGGAGGCATACGGTGCCATATCGCAACCTGACATGTGTCAACTCAAACACAAAGTGAGAAGCAGTCAGTAAACTACTAATGTGTCTAGTACATGTGGAAAGTTGTGTAATGAAGCCACACACACACACACGAACACGCACACACACGCACACACACACACACACACACACACACACACACACACACACACACACACACACACACACACACACACACACAGTACCTTACCTTGTGTGTCTTGGAAGTGGAGTGGATGACCACTCTGAGGAGTGGGGTCCACTTCTTGCTCTAGTCCCACTACTGAAGGGAGGCACCCACCGCAAGGGGGAGGGGGGGGGGGAGGGAAAAGTGAAAGATAGAATGTAAAGTAGGGGGAATGGAAGTGAATAAATACTAAGAATTAAAATTTAAGGAATAATTGAAGAACTAAGGCACCTACAAACATAAGGGTGCATGACGGACTGAAGTGGTTGTCATAGCAACAATTTTCAGCGATACAGACTTCACTGCCTTGTCTCACTATAAATATTAGTTATCAGGCTTCATCTGGTCATGTTGCACTGTGTCTGTGCACTGCGCGGCAACCTGTCAGTGAGCCCCACTCTACCCTGGGTTGGACTAGCGGGATAGACTGCTAGATGGAGCACAAGCACTGGAGCATGCAGTGGGTGAGGTGGGCACACTCTGCAGTGGACTACCTGGCTGCTGCTGTGGGCGGGGACAGGGGGGAGGGGCTGGACGGGAGCAATTATATAGTGAGATGGTAGAGTGGAATCCCCCTTGTGCTGGGAGTACTGGAGGCAATGGTGTGTGCATGCCTGGACCATCTGGTGACTGGTGTGCATGCCCCCCACCCAAGCACACAACACAGCACCCCACATGCACACAGCTCCTCACGCAGCTCCCTCACAGTCCCCCCACGGCTCCCCACACACAGCCCCTCCCCCAAACACACAGCTCCCCCTAGCTCCCCCAACATGTACACACGGGTGAATGTTAAAATGAAGAGGAGCATACTAACTCAAATGTTGGCTGGCACCCACAATATTGCTATTTGAGGCACACTAGTGTAAACAACAACAAGGCTGGAGTAAACAACAGCAATACTGTCAGTACTCTCACCTGACGCAGAGCGACTGATGCAGGGAAAGGTGTCTTCATCTACATCAGTGTACTCGTCAATGATGAACTGTCTCTGCACACTAGTTGGTAGTCTGTCAATGATAGAGCGGAGGAGGTGGACTCTTCGTCTTCCACAAAACCAGCTACAGATCACAAGCGCCAATCAGATTTATATGATTACTTGTGTGCTGTTATCATCTGCCGAATCAGGTTGTCGAATCGCATTCATCTTCGAGGTTGTGGGCTTAAACTGACACTTATGGCTGTCTTCTTTGTCGCGCTAAGAACTAGAGTGCGAAGCGGCCGGGGGAATATTACTTTGACCTAAAATGTGATATTTTGACCAGCGACTGCATCTCCGGCAAAAGACCTTTCTTTCACAGTTGGAGTTCACCAATACCAAGCCTCATTACCCCCTGCCCCCACTAGTATGAACAGCTTTGAGCGATCGAGGATTGCGCGGTAGTGCTGCGTGACATTGGACTGGGTAAAGAGGCCATAATTTGGCTTGCGCAGGCAGACTATTTCGGCCAATGCGCATGGCTATGTCGCCACCAAAAGGCCTTCTTTTCACAGTTGATTGATCAAGTGCCAAGCCTCGCGTAGCCAGGCAGCTTTTGCCGCGGTCTGGCTACGCGAGACTAGCCTCAATCATAGTTCTGCAAGTAGCAAGATCGGACCAATAGCCGAGCCAATAGCCACGGGAAATGGGTGTCCGGTTACCGGACCAATAGCTACTGCGTAAATTAATAAATGCAGGAACGACCCAGTGTAACATCAACTCACCAATCTTTGGGATCACGTAATGAGACAAATATCAAACAATATGATCTGTCTATGGTTAACCACACTCGACCACACAGAGGCGGCCATTTTACAAGGGGATTACTATTAGCAATTTTATACAATAAAGACCACGACTGTTAGGCATGCATTCTAGTCACACTTAGTAGACACTATACACTCTTGCAAAGGTGTATATAGCGTGCCTTACCAGTACTGGAGGTCGCACCTGTGTCGGGTCTACTGCTCATTGCTCCGGAGTCCTGTCCTACGGTCGAGTGCAGCGGCTCCTGGGCTGCACGCACCCAGTGCGAGCGGGTAAGGCCGTGCACGCTCTGTCCTAGCAAGCGATCGAGAGTCGGAGGGCGCGTAGCTGTTTCAGCAGTGGACGTCACAGTTCTGCTCGCGACCACCTGGTGAGTGAGACACTGCCTTTAGTAGAAGAGGTGACCTTTCATTGTGGTGACCTTTAATGTTTAATGAGGTTACACTGTCATTTAATTTAATGTGGCAGTTGCCTGAGGAGTGAGTGTACAACTGGTTGGTAGTGTGAAATAAATTCCTTCTTTCTATGTGCGTATGTGTTATTGGTTGGTCGTCATGTCCACCAACCCATGCATGAGATGAAAGTGGGTTTCTTACAGAGTACAGTTGATGAGCGGCATTATAGGGGAAGTCAGTGTTGGAGGAGGATGTGGAGGAGGTGACTTCATGTCCTCCTAGGGAATGTCCCCTTGCACTCAGATGCAGGAGGGAAGACAGGTCAGTGGGACAGGAGAGGGGAGGAGTCGTGTGACGTCACTCATTTAAATTGCCAATCTTTTGAAGGTCTCGTTGCTAATTAATGTCGTCCTCGTCTACCAAGAATGGCTCAAACTGTATAATTATATATTATGTATATATATAGGCCTAGGGCAGGTATAGATATATAATTATAGCATGCACTCTCATCAATGAAAGGGGTGTTACAGTAGTATTCTATATATAATTTTAGTACATATATGTATACCTTTATATTTTGTACATGCACACACCATGCCAGTTAGTAATATATAATTATATATACTATTAATAGTATAAAAATTAAGTACATTATATGTAAATTATTCTAATAATATTATTTACGATTGTGAAATTATAAAGTTATGTACTCATGAGAAATGAAAATTATTGCAACTTTATACATGTACAATCACATGGTATACAATCAAGAGGGGTCCATTGGTTCATGTGTGCACATACACAACATATTACATTATGACCAATTAAGTCAGAGAGCTGTCCATGCACCAGGTGTGGCTGGGTCCTGTGGGGCAGGAGGATGGGTGTGGTAAATGGCTAGGGGTGGGGCTCAAGACTGGAGGAGTGATCATGAGGGTGTGGCTGGATGAGTGGGAGTGTCCGTGTCTTGAGGAAGGCAGGTAGGTCAGAGTGGGTGGGGTCAGTGTTCAGTGGTGATACAAAAGGTCCTGCAAAGATAGGGCAGAAGTTGGTTGTCGGTAGGAGGGCTGCTGTGCACAGAGAAATATCAGGCACGGGTGCTCATTTCATGCACACACATACGCAGACATGCACACACTTAGGACGGGACACTGACTGTCCTTGGGGATGGAGCAGTGTTGTAGGGAGGACAGTCTGGGGACACGGCACAGCAGAATACACAGTGAAGCACAAGGGCTGGTACAGCAGCGCACACAACCTTCTGCTGGTGTGGCAGTGGTGTCTCTTGCATGGTATGCAGCTACCTGACTTGTACTGGGCACACCTACTACCTCTCCCCCTCCACCCACCACTCCCCCACAAGGAGGATGGGAGCAGTGGGAAGGGAGGGGGAGGAGGGGAGGGGCATGATGCTGCAAACGAGCACACCCACATTTCAATGAAAAGCAAGTGGTGGCATCGGAAGTGACAGGTCCCACATGGTTCAGTTTACAGTGCGTGAAATATGGGCACCAGGATACATATTGGACAATGCAGCAGAGTCTCGGTATACCAGGCTCGCACACACCTCACTCTCCCTTGCCTTCACTCACACCCCTCGCTCCACACATGTTCCTCCTCCCCCTACACCTCCGACCTTTAGCACTGTGTTCTGTCTCTGCTTATAATCAGTTGGTGGCCATCACTGGGCAGGGCAGCCCCTCCCTCTGAGAGGTGACGGCTCTACCACACCACAGCACATGAACTGGCCCTCCTCCATCTGGTCCATGGGATGGAAGGGAGGATAAGTGACAACACACTTATAACATGGCTGGTAGTCTCCCATTGACACACACCCTACACTAGCCCCGCCCACATACTCACTCCTACCACAGCATCCCAAGAGCACCTTGCAGATGGTCACACAGCGTTCAGCTCACAAACCGCCCTTCCACTGACCTCGATCGACGAGGGGCCAATTGCAGTTGCCTTCCCAGACCCTGCCTGCCCTCCTGTGGGTTGGCCTTGATCTGACTCAGACATCTCATGAGCCTCTGTCAGGATTGACCACACCAGATGTGGTGAGAGTTGGGTCAGGAGGACCTTCCACAACACACTGGACACCTCAGGGTGTCACATTGCATCTCACGGTCTGTTCCTCTGTTCGTGTTAGTACGCATGCTTGGAATTAGGGCAAAGTTAGCATTTTCATCTTCACTTATTCCTCGACACCGCCTGGCATGGCCAAGAGCAAATATCACTTACGTCGACCCAGTAAGAGTATATTCATTCATTCATAAAGGAAAGTATTATATTACTTCTATATAATTATACACATTTGGCCAATAATTAATTGCAGTATATACTGTACATGTATATTTAACATGTTAGTATAACACAACACTAAGTCTATTATAAAGTTAAATTACTCTACTACCACACCCTGCTACAGTGTGCATGTACACTGTCATGCACGTGCACAATTCAGTCTACAGGCTTATACATGTATAGGCTGCATGGGCATGCATAATTATAACGAAAATCGTCTATAACTAATGACATAGTTAGAGTTCTTGCTCAGAGGATCAATGTTGCCATGGCTCTGTTCCTCACACCACGTGAGTTCAACCATCACTCACTCTTGTTGGCTACAACACTGTGCACCTCGAACAGCAGCAGCAGTCACCTGTAAACACAGGTAGGGAGACAGGTAGAGTGAAGGAGAGATGTGCACAGTAAATTTAAAAAGCCTAAAGGAATGTAATTATACTTACAATCACACACTACTGCAGTGGACATACTCTTTATATCATTGTACCCCATGGCAACGGCCATGCTAACGGTGTATGGGGTATATATACTGTAGATTCGTTGATTAGTTCAGGTATGTATATAGACCCTGTGAAAAGTGACAGAAGATGTGAAGCAATTGTCACCTTTTGCACTGAAGCACACTTATGTACATTGACAACTACACAAACCTGTTCACTGATCAGATCAAATTGCAATCATTTAGCTAATTCAATCAATCAGTGGACATCATTGACTGTTCAAAACTATGCATGTTAAGCCAAAAAACAAGACAAACTAAAGCAGTTAGCCAATAGTCAGTAAAAAGTTGGAAAGTGAGATGTCCAACTCCGTGAATTGGCTAACTCTGCCAGCGAAGGTGGAAAAGGAAGCTCTTCTGCAGAACGTTTAGAAGCTCTTCCACTGCTGTCACGCGAATGTGTCAGAAAAATCTGCCAAGAGCGCCTGAATGGTCTTGGAGACAGTACATTGCCAGTGACCAATGACACCTATTGGCAATGTTAACCACAGAGAAATACGTACACACACTGTGTGTGATTATTCCACCATGCATGTGCTGTTAATAGAGATGATATATGACGGTGCACTAAGATGCTCACTCTACACCTAGATACCTCTGCATGTGTGGGTGAACAGCCAATACGCACAACACACAGTGTACATCAGACATTCTATAGACCAACACTGGAAATGAGGGCATACATGCAATGTGTATAGAGGTAGGTAGACAGACCTCAGGTGTTATGTACAGTAGTGTGATGTCAAACACAACTTAATTGATGCTTAGCAGAGAAGACAAGTGCAACTGATCCACTTTGTGCTTGGCACACCTGCATGTTCTCCGAGTGAGGGTGGGCGAGGTGGTGGAGGTGGGCTGCACTCGTGTCCATGGAGTGCTGGAGAGACACCTGCTCCCACTGCAAGTGGGTGGTGGGTGGGGCCTGGAGGAAATGGAGAAAGAACATCTTGTAGTTTAGCTATTGTGTGTGCTGCAAGTGCTGCAGACACTGGAGCAAGACAAGATTTGGGTTTAAGGACTGCAGAAGAGGGAGGGGAGGAGCAGGGTGGGGGTGGGGCCTAAGTGTGGGGTGGGGGCAGGAGAGTAAGGGGGAGGGGAGGAGCAGGGTGGGGACGGGGCCTAAGTGTAGCTAAGCAGCTGCCTTGAAATTACCATGTCTCATGTCTCCAGGGGGAAGTCCCCTGACACATGGGGCAGCAGCAGTGCACAAACGCAATCACAAGCAGGTTGCACACTTCAAAAGACAAAACGAAGATTAGGTTAAACGTGAAAGGTGAAAGAATGAGAGAAATTAGGCGCCCACAAATTAAAGTATGTGCACTATGAAGGTGTTGCCATAGCAACAACAAATTGCATCCAAGCAGGCTTCACTATCTGGGAGGAAGGGGGAGGGGAGGGGCAGGAGAGGAAGGGGGAGGGGAGGGGCAGGAGAGGAAGGGGGAGGGGAGGGGCAGGAGAGGAAGGGGGAGAGGAGGGGCAGGAGAGGAAGGGGGAGGGGAGGGGCAGGAGAGGAAGGGGGAGGGAGGGGCAGGAGAGGAAGGGGGAGGAGAGGGGCAGGAGAGGAAGGGGGTAGGGAGAGGAGGGGCAGGAGAGGAAGGGGGAGGGGTTGGACTAAGGGAATAGACTGCTAGATGGAGCACAAGCACTGGAGCATGCAGTGGGTGAGGTGGGCACACTCAGCAGTGGACCACCCAGCGTAGGAGAGTCCACAGTGCACCCCCACACAGCTACAGTACGTACCTCCACACAGCTCCCCTCACACAGCTCCCTCCACAGCTCCCTATATATACACAGTGCGCCCCCACACAGCTACCTCCACACAGCTCTACCACACAGCTCTACCACACAGCTCCCCCCACACAGCTCCCCCCCACAGCTCCCCCCACAGTCCCCCCACACAGCTCCCCCTACCGTCCCCCCCACAGCTCACCCCCCACAGCTCCCCCCACAGTCCCCCCACACAGCTCCCCCCACAGTCCCCCCCACAGCTCCCCCCACGCAGTTCCCCACACAGTCCCCCCCACAGCTCCCCCCCACACAGTTCCCTTGTACCAATATTGCTATTGGAGGTACACTAGGCTAGAGTAAACAACAACAAGGCTGGAGTAAACAACAACAATAAGTTGGTACTCTCACCTGATCCAGAGCGGCTGATGCGGGAAAGGCGAGTCTATGCTTATATCCATACTTAGAATCTGGAGGCAATGGCGTGTGTATGCCTGGACCATCTGGTGACTGGTGTGCATGCCCCCCCCCCCCCACAGCCCCACGCACACAGCTCCTCCCAGCTCCCTCACACAGTTACCCCACACAGCTCCCCACACAGCTCGCCAAACACAGCTCCCCCCATACTGTCGGTATTCTCACCTGATGCAGAGCGGCTGATGCAGGGGCAGGTGAATCCATACTTACGAGTATCAGTATACTCGCCAATGATGAACTGTCTCTCCACATCAGTTGGTAGTCTGTCAATGATAGAGTGGAGGAGGTGGACTCTCTCATCTAGGTCGTATAGGACAAAGTGTGCTGTGTGCTTGTTTCCTGAAATGCCCTTCAACACAGATACTCCAAACTCCACCATGAGTGAGTCTGACATCTAACAATTGAGGGAGGAGCAACAAGCGGAATGTGAGATATTTTATTATACATACAGAAAATGCAAATACACATTTGCACAAGCAAACACAAAAAAGTTATACAGATACATACATCCATGTGCACACACACACACAAGTTGCCTTGTGCATGCAGTGATTGCATAGCAGTGAGAGTAGTGTACACCCTAACCCCAATCTTAACCGTAATCCCAACCCTAAAAGCTATAGCTGACACTCGACCCACACATCACAACCACATGAACTGCACTAGTGCTTGGTACATTGACACTGAAATGTAATGCCACATCAACTCACATTAGCCCACATTCCCAGCAAGCACTTCTCCACTTACTTACATATGTACACACACAAGGACACCAGGTGACACTTGGACCACATGTCACAATCACATGCCTTGCACTAAGGCACCGGTACAATATGTCACAACAATGTTATACCACCTCAAACTTACACCACGATTATCAATGCCCAGCACCAACTTCTCCAGTCGACCCATTCCAGACAGAGTCTGCTCTACTTCAGTGAACTTCACATCCCTTTCTCTTGCACGCTGCATGAAGAAGCAACTCTGGCCATTAACATGCACAACCCACCAACACAACTGATACACAATGTGCTGAGTCAGCAAAGACAATGTCAACACAATATTCCACTCTAGAGACCAACTACCACATGTCAGCCGACTCACTGGCAACAGTGCCATGTCTACCTCAAGGGTGGAAAGTGTGCTCCTGGTCACACAACACACTCTGCCACACAACCATGCGGGGTACACACAACATGTTATAACAAACAGCACACATACACACAACACATGCACAGAACACAAATGATATACACTAGCTATCACCACCAGCAACCCAGCAGCACCCTTTCAATGGGCGGCAGAAGAGGGGGCAAAATGGACAGTTGACATGAACCCAGTAAACAGTGAACAACACATGCATTACATCCACTTGGTAATACAAGAACAGCATTGCAGTGGTGGGTGTCTCCACAGGAGACTCTAGCTGTCACAATCATCTCATGCGTGTGCCCTTTGCATTGGGGCTGCAACCCACTCACCTTCTCAGGTGACTATTACTGCCAGTGTGGGAAGACTGTTTGATATCAGTGGCCATGTCTACTGAGCTACACCCAAAATGTGGGGTCACTTTACACATGCCCCAATACAGAAAGGTCACTCCTAGGCAAGTTGCTATGTTGTTAAAATCCATGATCAAAACACTGTCAAATAGTGATTGGTACAAAAGACTACGTCCCAGACACACTGTACATGTGCACACACTGTACCTCTTGTGGGGGGCGCATGAAATGGCTGAGTGCTTGACTTGAACAGCTCCCCCCCTGCCACAGCTTTCCCAAATAGCTCCCACCAGCTCCCCCCCCCCCCCCCCCCCCAGTTCCCCACACTGCCCCTACCCCTACCCCACAGCTCCCACCCTGTTTCTGTCAAATAGTGATTGGTACAAATGACTAGTACATCCCAAGCCACACTGTGCATGTGCACACACTGTACCTCTTGTGGGGGGCGGATGTAACGACACTCAAAGTGCTTGACCTGACTGAACCACAAGAACAACCTCGACAACACATCCACTGGAACATGCCACAGAGTAACATGTTGAACACTGCTGTGAATGTCTGCAGGCACTGGGTAGGGAAACAGGAGTAGAGTTGAACATGTAAACACAATACCTACGTATACATACTTAACTTCACATAGACGTCCTCACTATTGCTTGTTACACACTATACACTACATCCAACTGAGTCACACAACATGTGACTGACATACACCAACCTACCATCAATGGGACAGTCCCAGTTGATGGGTTGAAACTTGAGGTCCACTTCTGACAAAGATTTACTTCGTCCAATACCAATCATAAGGTGACGACAGAACTCCTTGGGTAGAGTCACATCATTACCACCACTGAGTCTCAACGTTTCAAGTGTCTTGTTTTCTCCAAGTGCCTTTTCCATCTCCTTCAGGACCTCATGGTCCATTGCCTGTAGAATAACACATTAACACAGACCATCATGCAATGGGATGGGGAGAAACGCCAATTGCCACTGTCACACACTACACACTGAAAGTGGGTGTCGCCCTCACAGCTACTGCATGAGGCACTAGCTGTCAAACAGGTACAACACACCTGAAAACATGACGTTAGTGCATACACACACATGCACACATCATCCTAGCATACAAATAGACCATCAAAGCATACAGTACGTATGACACTACACTGCTGGATATAGATGAGGAGTGCAAAGAGACAATGACATTGCTAAATTAAAGTTAAGGTAAGGAAGTAACGACACATTACATGGAGTTACAGTACATTACACTGTAGCATAAACTGTTGAATGGAATTGATGACGAGATTGGAAGTGATTGTGCAATTATGATGGCTGTCATGCCGTAACTGTCATTGTGATGTGCATGGTCCAATACTCAATGTGCCACCACACATGCATGTGCAGTTGGGTTGGAGGTTACAATGAAAACAGAAACAAAACTATCTCAGAATGTCCACCTTAGCATTGTGCCTCACAGTGATGCCTACCTCACATCCGTGCATCACTTGACACTCAATCACATGTCATACTCATAGTATACATCAGCATAGAGAGTCTCGAGAGGCTTACAATTAAGGGTACAGGGTACACTCGAGAGAGATGAAATGCCAGCCAAAAGATAGATAGCCAGAGGGCTACTGAATTTGTTATGAACTACTCAAGCTGTCGTCTTTACATAGCAGCCAAAAATGCCGAGAAAGTGCACGCCTTCGTCCTTGACGCAAATATGCGTCATTGGCACTTACGCACATGCAATTATTCGATGCATATATGCGTCATTGGTAATTAAAGGGTTAAGACAACACGCCCGGGTCACCATGAAATATACAAAGAAGGTTCAAATTGTTGTTTAGGCACATATTGGTGTGGGTGATGTCTTACAGGTGAGGATAGATGGTCTCTAGGAAGTATAACGTGGGTATGGTGAAATAGGTTCTTGCTGAATCAAGAGATGCAAGACATGAATCATCATTACGTCTCACACTGATGCTTACCTCACAGCCTTGTATCTCCTTACAAGCCACCTCTCGTACATGTTGGAGGCACAGCAGCTTCACTGCTACACTGAGGGGAGGGTACCACAAGTGCACCTTGCCAAAGTGATCTTTCAAGGCACCATCTGTGAAAGGTAAACATAACAACATGCCATGCACTCAGTGAACTCTAAACATGGCAGACACATTCTGCAGCTCATAATGACATTCATACCCATCACCACACACCACAACAGTGGCTAGTGGTACACAGTGGCAGAGCTACTCATGCAGAGTCACTCCACACAAGCACTGCACCAAGTGGTCACTGCTAGTACAGATGAGGATGCTCAGCCAGTGCCACTGATGTACACCCACTCTCACCACATGCATGAACCTTCCACTGACAGACCCTTACTTGACCCCAGACTTGTTGGCCATCCAATGGAATGTGTACATGCTATTCATCAGAGTCTGTGTGCCCTCCACTCTCACCACAGTTTTTGATCCTGTCAAAGAGGTCCTCAACCTGTCTCCAGGATTCAGAACTTGCAACTGTAGTCAATGCCAACACATGTGAATGACACTATGGGAGTAGCATGCGGCCATGCTTTGTTGCTAAGCAACACCACATCATGCAACGATGGATTAGTAAATTCACAGATATACACTTCTAAACTTGTGCAGTAAAAAGTGGAACAGAATGGCTACAAAATAACATATCCTGAACAGAAGTACTACACATACTACACATACTACACACAAGCGTAGGTAACACTATAATAAAAATAGTTTAATTACTGTGGTATCATGCATGCTAAGCACACTAAAGGGAGGGGAGCAGTCCTTCCACACAGTAATGCATGAATGCACGGGTAATGAGATAAGAACTATTAACCATCTATTCCAGTATAAATGGAATACAACAAGTAAAAGACAGCAGACCAGCAGAGGAGCATCAACCACCTTGTGGTGTGACTTGCATGTAGACAAGGGTATACTTCATGCACGACATGCAGTACTGCTTCATCTACACCAACTCACCAAGACCGCTAATGTCCAGCGTCTGCAGTTGCCAATGGCGCAAACAAGGCTCTACCAAATGCTGGACCTCTGACACAACTCCACCTCTAGGCAACCGTACTTTAAGATACTGCAGTGAGCTGTGCTGCTCCAAGCAAAACCCAAAGGCAATAGAGTCGTAAGCTGTTTTAGGCTCCACTAATACCTCTTCTCCCATGACACTTGGCATCAGCCTACCAACCAAATCCCTGTCTTGTGTCTCAAAGAACGACTGCATCAGAAGCTCTTTAAAGCCTTTGATACCCCTAACCTTGCTGTTCTGAAGGAGGTCATAGTGTGCCATCTTCGTGGTCCCACAGTAAAAGCGCCATGTCTGTGCCAGGTGGGGCTGCCCGAGATGCTCATCCCAGAATGCACACTGAGCTGCAACCTCCAGCCGAGCAATGTGGGCTGCAGTTAGGAACTCCTGAACCGTGAAGTGGATAAAGAAAAAACTCTCGCCGATGATGCAACGAAGTTTGTCCACAGGTCTTGCAGTGAGGAGGCCGCATCCCGTTTCACGGTTGGAATATTTGTCTTGGAGTCCCATGAGGTCTGATGCAGTGAAAATCAATTTTTGCTCCATGGTGCATTTGCACGCTATTTCACACAGTTTGAGGAAGTCATGATCTTGGACAGGGAGCTTGAGAGTACTCTGTACTCCCGGTAACATCAAAGACAGTGTCTCACACACAAACTCATCGTAGAGTTGTGTTAACGTAGGAGGGAGGTCCTTACTTGACAAGAACACGCATGAGATAATGGAGAGCACAACAGGGATGGAACAGAGGCCCTTGATGTGGGGAAGAGCATCCAGCTTGGCAGAGAGCTTTGCAGACAGTTCTGATTTGCCTTCTCCTTCAAAGTACTGGTCTATGAAGTGTTGTATCTGTTCACTGGTGAAGCCAAGAACTTCAATGTTAACTAAGGGCACCTTTGCAGACTTGAAGCAATGGTGAATTTCACTCATCACTATAGAGCGGGAGGTGAGGATGATGTGGCTCTTTCGGAGTGGTGACCTAAGGGAGTGGGGACTCAGCAAGTTAACAAAGAAGGGGCTGTGGCGAAGATCATGAGGGAGTTCGTCGTAGCCATCCAGAATCAGTAGCGTATCTGCACCACAAGTTGCTTTCATTCTCTCAACAACTCTCTCCATCTCACCAACTGACTCAAACAGGTCCATTACCTGTTGCAGCTCAAAGGAAGACGGGTCCTGTACCAGTGGGACGAGGTCACGCAGCTCCACCTTCACCACCAACTTGTAGCCGTGGGATGCCATGTCCCTGGACACATCTTTACACAGTTTTTTGGTCAAGGTAGTCTTGCCTGTGCCAGGAGCACCACTGATAACCACCAGTCGGTGCTTCTTCACCAGTGACATAATGGAGCCATACTCCACCTTACCCTGCAACTCTGTGAATGCACTGTCAACTCCCTCTGTCATTGAGCGAACAAACTTAAGGTGGTCATCTAAGGATTTCGGTACAAAACGTGATAAAGCCAAGTTAATGAATTCCATTTCCTGATCCTGCTTGTGAGAGGCATAAACGACGGTTATTTTCTGGTACTCGTCTCGGAGAGCATCAGAGAAGTGTTGGAACTAGACGACATTAGAGAGAATGAGGAGAACATCCATTTTAATCACAGCATTGTACATGAGCACTTCCTGCCGTGCCACACATGCGTACCATATTCACTTCAAAAATCATCCTTTCAATTTCTGTCAGGAAAAGTATCAATTCAAGTGCAATCCCATCGTGAAGAATTGTCTGTTTGTCTAATTTCCAGACCATCTGACCCTATGTTCATCACATTCGCAAGTACATTTTGGGTCACTTCTCCATTAAGGAGGTAAGGATATAGAAACACTTCAGTCAGTTTGCTAATGTGACCTGCATGTGACCTCGTGAACAACTCGCAGCTACTTCTTTTAAGTAAGGTCATCCACAGTCTGCATTTTGTGGGAATGTTTGTTTACTCACTTCAGAAATCCACCATTTTTGTCTCTTTTTGTCCACCGTACGTACGTACATGTCTGTAGCCAATCTCACATTGTGAACATCATTTGTTAACATCTTAGTCCTTTGGCAATGGACTTCAGTGATCATAAAACGCATCCAGACTGAGATTGAGGTTTCGCCGTGTATTTTGAAATTGGTCTTTATGGCGAGGGACACAACTTATACAAGCGTACTATTGATTCTCCCCCTTCATCCTAATCCTTCATCTGTAATACCAAATACCAAATATTTATCATTTTTGATGGTTTCTTCACGCCAGCTCAAACAGTCTCAAATGACCTCTTAGCTTCACACAGGCAAATTTTGGAGCAAAATGATAATTCACTCTATCGGTAATACAAAATTCAAGGCAATTCATGGTAATGCACTCCTAACCAACCTTAAGTAACACGTACAGTCCACACATTGTAAAGGACACAAATCTGTGCTTTGACCGTTACAGTGTTTAGCAAAATGGTTGTCGTGAACGACATTTGACGACTCAACTTTAAACTTTGAACCCACGTTTGGCAGACAAGCTATAGCTAAAGTAAGGTCAAAGTTCAAAGGTGAGTCGTGAATTGAATGACGCTTGCAACAACCATTTTGCTACAATCGTGTATAACAGACTGGCTTAATCTGCCTTCTTATCATAAAAACACCTCCACACAACCCCGCCACACACATGCACACACACAACACGAGCAGCAGCAGCCAACCTCCTTCTCTCCCTCACTCCCTGACCCTCCACTAGATCCTCCTCCTCCTCCTCCTCCTCTTCCTCTCTCAACTGCATAGTGCAATGGTCGAGAGAGACAAGTACTAGTCAACAAGTTAGGGAGGAGACACCTCACACCCAAACCTGCTACACCTTCATGTGGTGCATGTAATAAATACCCTTTGCATGGTGTGAGTGTACATGTATGAGGCCTTCCCTACCACTATTGACAGTAGATAGAGATGGTACCACTATGCTGCATGCACTCATGACACCTGGTGAAAGTGCTCCTTCTAATGCATATACATAATATCCTCGCTGCATGTTTGCATCCCTGAATTAATGTGTATAGTATATTGCGTACGTTTTACTCTTTCTCTCTTGAACTCTTCCACTTTTGCCAGCAGTGCATCAGCCCAGTGTCCATTGTTTGTACCTTTCAGCATTTTGAGGAAGGTGAAAAAGTCCTCATCTCGTTTTTTACACAGACAGTCAACAACTGCACCCATCTGGTCAAGGTTGCCTAGAAGTTGTGCTACATGCTGTGCCTCTGTTCGGCTCATGAAGCCACCAGCCGCAATGGGCAGCTTATCTCCAAGCCCTGTCTTCAGATCTACATTCTCCTTGAGTTTTGATTTGAAGAACAGCAAAGCGTCCTTATAGCAGTCACTCATGCCAGCTACAGACAGGGCAAAGTATGGCATGCAAGAAAAACAGATCATGACTACAGTACTCGTAGAGTACATACATACCCTTCACAAGATATAGAAGTGCAAGTGTGAATGAGGAGACAGGTATCTAGCTATGTGTGGATAGCCTTGCTACCTATGTTGTATGACATGGCAGAACATTTGATTACCATGCTGTGTGGAGGGCACAAGTAATGGAGCATGCAGTCGTGGAGTGATTGTGTATATATAGATATATATATACACATATGCATACCACATATATAGCACACACCTACAGTAACTACAATATTAAAATATTTCCATTAAAAATTTCAAGGGATTTAGGAATGTCCAAAAAGCATAGAAACAAGTGATGACATCTCAGTAGCTACTTTGACCCATCACGTTCTTTGAGATCAGAGGTCCTAAATCCCGTGGAGTGAACTCAGGACCACTCTGCAAGGGATTTAGGACCTCCTATCCTCAAAGAATGTGATGGGTCAAAGTAGCTATTGAGATGTCATCACTTGTTTCTATGCTTTTTTGGACATTCCTAAATCCCTTGAAATTTTTAATGAAAATTTTTAATATTCTAGTTTGTTTCCTTTTTAGACAGCTATAGCTACTGATGCACACTGAATCTGTAGTGACCGTCTTTGTTTTCGCATAATTATACTTTTATGTTTAGCCATTAGCTATAGCTAGCTAGCTAATTTATTGAGGAACATTTCTACCATTTAGCTAGCTATTCTAGGTTTAGCTACGAGGTGCTGCGTATGTACGACGCAGTAAAACATTCCGTCGTTCTGGAGAATGTGGTTGGCTTCGCGAGACTAGACGCGTATATACGGTCCCGTAATAAAATGGCGGCGTTGGGGTATGTTTATACATTGGGGAAACAAACTTCGGAAAATCTGGAGTCGGAATGCCACCAGCACTGAATTCCTAGTGGTTCAGATACCTCCGCATGTTCACATGTATGACTTGGATCTGTAGGTGTCCTGTGTCAATTGCTAGAAGTGTGCAAAAATGCAGTGGGAAGAATAATGATAATAAGAATATGAAAAAGTGAAAATGGGGTTAGAGCGACTATGACGCTTTTCCCTCATGCGAACTCCAGGTTGTATTTGGGAACGTTGTCGCACTTAGCATCTTGAAATAAGCCTATCCATGACCTTTAATTGCTCCAGTTCGCGACCGTTTCACTAGTTTTACCAACGTGCGCTAATACATTAGATAGGAGCCGCCATTTTGAACCAGAGACATTCCTGAATAGACGTCACTACCGTGACGTCTGATACACAATAATTAACTAGCTAGCTAGCTACATATGTACATATCTAGCTAACTGGCTCCATCAGATAGTGCTAGGCTCAACTAGCTCCATCTATAGAATGTTAGCTATGCATGTAAAAGATGTGTGCACACAGCTGCCTTTACTGCAGTGTAATTAGTGAGTGTTACACACACACACACATGCCGACATACACAGTTTCTTGCAACCAGCACAGATAACTATACCATGCACATACTTAGCTAGTACCTACAGTAATACACAATGACCATACAGTGTGGACTGATTCAAATGTCCTGGCGGCCACTTTGTCCACTTCTACTTACATTAGTAGAAGTGGACAAAGGGGCCGACAGGGCATTTGAACCTATCTGCATTGTCTACGTCTATAGCTAGCACCAAATCGGCAAACTTAAGTGTAAGCCACATTTTCTCACTATTGTACACAGGGGGTGTAAAACTAGCCCGCTTTCACAAATCATTTCCAGAGATATCCACTAGCAGTAATGGACAGGGTAAGATTTGCAATTTTATGATGGCCATGTTGGACGAAACTAGTGAATAAATACATCACCATCAAACTTGTTTTATATTCAAATTACATTATGATGTCTATACTGCAATTTTAGGACTTTATTAAAAAAATTCTCGTTCGAAATTACCTGCTAGACGGAAGTAAGCGATGCAATGACCAAGTGCATGTAATATCAAAAACATATACATCGATCTGTAACTACCAATACCTGCATGGTAGAATCCACAAGAAAGTACCACCGTATCCTCTTTCCACCACCACAATGACTAATAACAACACATGTGTGTTCCTAGCACATCCAGCTGTACTGGCATGAAGCTGCCCTCAGCCTACCTTGGAGAGGACCAGGGTTCTGCTCAATATCACCGGCTAGGAGCAACAGTCCACGCAGAAAGACGTAGGGCTTAAACACAGCTTCAGTCAGCCACATGCCAATGCAGGCAGCACGTCTTAGAGATGCATGGCAGAAAGTGGAGGGTCGGGACTGTGGGGAGAGCAGGGGACAGTCCCATTAGAGAAAATGGACATAAACATTATGAGTAACATTGACATGTGTCACCGACAGCTGCAGGGAGAGCACATTTGAGACACTGGCACAAGTCAAAAGGGCATTCATCAGGGAGCATGCAGTGAGGTGGACCTCACTCACCCTAATGCGCTTCACAAAGGACTTCTGGACAGTGAATGACGTCACAAAACGCCCATGAATTCTTTGGCCACATCTCACTCCTCTCCCTAGCCCCAGAGAAGGATTTTTTATAAGCTGCCGGCAAATCCGCTTTGACAATGTTTGGTGCTTGAACCTGTGCAAAGTGAAATATAGCACCATTATACATTATACTATTCCAAACCACTTTGTACACAGGCTTCCAATGCAAATGCAAAGAGTTGACTGAGACATCATAGACCTGTGAGAACCCACCTCTTCAGAACTGCCATACACAAACAGTGAGTGGAGAGGGCACAAAGATATACACACAGGAATACCTGTGTCTTCCGACAACGAGAGATGCCTCTTTTACCTACATGCATTAGACAAGAAAGGTGGCATCACTGCACGCAAGGTAGGAATGGCGATTGTTTGTAGCATGCACCGCACCTGACAGTGAAGAAGCTTTTCTAAGCTTCCGCCATGTCTCTCTATTCATTGTCCACAAAGGTGGTCCAAATTCATAAAGAATTAGTGAGATGTGAACAAACATGTTAGAAGTAAGCAATGTTGTGTGCCAAAGGATGAAGTCAATCGGAAAGGTGATCCAATGAAACATGGTCTTAAAGGCTGTGCTGTAGCTTGCCACAGGAAGAGGAAGCTGGCATTGTCCACTTGTCCC
Organism: Aplysina aerophoba; assembly: GCA_949841015.1. Taxonomy (NCBI): domain Eukaryota; kingdom Metazoa; phylum Porifera; class Demospongiae; order Verongiida; family Aplysinidae; genus Aplysina; species Aplysina aerophoba. Next base: position 1,084,817 of record OX465041.1, read on the forward strand.
TTCTGGATCCACAGGACCCTGTACAGCAAAGAGGGCAGCACACCTCCTGAAAGTTGGGAAGGTAGACATGTGCCTGGTCTGATGATGTGCGCATGGCTACAGCAGTAACTTGTGCAGGGCTGAGGAGGCTGACACGAGGAAGCTGGCTCAACATGTAGCAGTGTAGGGAGGGAGGGACTGGGGTTGTGGGAGTGTGTGCTAGGCTAAGCCATACATGTGGAGCATGTCCACTCTTGTTTACATAAGGAGACCTTTGTGGTTTCAGCACATTCTTCATGCACACATATATGGCTGCCTGTGATGCAATATTATTATGTGATATCCAAATAAATTTTAGTATGCAGTCTCTTCACACAAGTATATTTGTCTGGGGGAAACACTGAAACTTTTCTTGATGTAACTTTTCATAAGGTTTGCTTAAGAACTTTGACTACATGGGAATGTTAAGACACGGCATACGCACTTGTGCCTCTAACTGCACCTTCCGCTTCTTCCTCAGCCCCTCTAGACCCACGGACATCAATGTTTTGTGTTACTTCACATTGCTCAATATCGCTGTGATATTGCAATCTACCAGTGTAGGTAGCATTGACGCATTAGCCACACAGAACCAAACTAGAAAGGTGTTAGTATGTGGAAGCGGTACTAACTGCTATAATATGGTGTAAAATCTTGTTAACATCTGTTCAAACTTGTGTACATTTGTTTCTGAGTGCAAAGGAAACATCTCTAAATTCACAAACTAGGAACCCCACACATGGAAACAACATATAACCGTATGATTGCGACTAAAACAAACAGCCGAGTGTAAGTATGTGTCGAGATTGAGCCAATACAGTAGTCAGTGACCCTTACTGTCTGATTATGTAGAGTGTCCTGCAGTGGGACCTCAATGAGGCAGGTGTTGAGGTGACCATCAGACGCATTGACAGCTACTTGTGGGCAGTCCACGTCACAGTCTCCTGAGCCATGCCACGCCCACTTTCCAAAGAGAGAGCTGAGACAGTCATCGATCACCTCAGTGAGAGGGCACTCATCAGTGGATTGATCACTAGCCAAAGAAAGGTTGGACTGGTTGGGATCTAAGGATGGGAAGAAATTGAGGTCTCTCAACAGCAGCAAGTCACTGTACATGGAGTCTAGCATGTGGCCTGGCAGAGATGACTATGGCTGATATGGGCACACTCCACAGCAAAGGTGGTGAACTGGTGCTCAGCAGTTACAGCACTGAGGAACCACAATGTTAGTGGGTGCACAGTGCGACACAAGCTACACAGAACACAGGCCACCATCAAACCACCAACCTGTCGCCAGGGTCTTCACTGCTTCTGCTGTGTACCCAATGACCTGTACACAGCTCCTCACAGCCAACAGCAGGAGGAGAGAGTACACGTACACACGCAGCACTGTCCGTGCAAGCCGTCGGACGCGTGATGAAGCGCTCCTCAGTCTGGCAGTGTTGAAGATAACCGGCAAGTGGTTTGGGCGGCGAACACGAGTAGGAGCTCTGTAGTGCTTGGAGGATCGTGTCATGTTCTACAGAGGGACGGGAAGAGGGGACTGGTGGGACGAGACACTCTCTGAGCTGAAGGGCGCGGTCAATAGCGTAACAAAGTTGTAGTGACTCACCAGTCTCCCAGTCCACTCTGCGAGGTGGACAAGAGTCGTGTCACAGACCTTCCTCGGTCAGCGGGAGTTGGAACAGGCCAGGAAGACCAGAAGCTACGATGGGCGGGGGGCGTGTACGAACTACGCAGTAATTTATACTATAAACAACGGCTTTTAAACACATATTAGATTGTACAGAAAATCGTTCAATACAAATAGTTACAAGAAAGGATAACCTAGTTTAGCAGTATTAAAGGAAGACGTGTACGCATCACGTGAGCTACCTGAACTACCCACTGCGCGTTCAGCTGCAGTCCACGTGTGCGATGGAGGGAGGCGGTTTCTGACCTGTGCGAGCCACAGGGCGCGCCGGTGAGGTCGTGGCGTGGAGCAGCAAGGGAAGCGGAGGTCGTTTGAGACGGGACCACATCGAAAATGGCCTTAGCCTTTAGCTGATTACATTCGAAGGACTGTCAGTGGACGGACGGACTTGACCAGTAAACACCTGGTGAGGCGGGCTCGCTGGGGAGCTGGGCAGTGTGGACGTGTCATAGTCGCGCATTGTCAGTGATGTGGTGTTGCAGCTAACCTGGGCTGCTAGCCCCTACTTCCTAGCTACAGCTGGTTAGCTGTGGGTAAGCAGAGACAAGTAACTAGCTAGCTAATTCCGTCACTGGGACCAGTCTCGACTCCCAACTGACTTTAGCACGGCACAGCTGTGACTGCTGGTAGACAGCCTTGTTAGTGTGGGCTCTAATGGTATACGTGCGACAGTCACACTCCTCCTTTATGAGGTGTGAAAGTGCTTCAAACTTCAGTCGTAGCTATAACAATTATTGATGGCTAATTGAGCAGTCGTCTTGCTCAACCATTTTGTAAGTTGCAACCACACTCCTTCCTGAAGGCTTTGCTACCTGAAAGCTGTACAACAGACGGACAATGCATTAAGGGTAGGCGTGAAGGGGATGGAGGCACTACAGGGGAGAGGGGAGGGAGGGACAGTTTGTCACATGGATGGAGAACGAGCTCTTTGAGAGTAATGCCGTGTAGATTTCATAGCAGTGGTGTAATTAGTCAAGTCTACCTTCTCTCATGTCCTTGACCCTCCCCCCTCTGCCCCTCCCCTACAGGTTCTGAGCACCATCATCAACATCTACAAGCTGATGGAGAAAGTGGGACAACATACATGTTCTCCACAATTTAGTGTTTATGTGTGTGTGTGTGTGTGTGTGTGTGTGTGTGTGTGTGTGTGTGTGTGTGTGTGTGTGTGTGTGTGCGTGTGGGTGCGTGTGTGTGCGTGTGTGTGCATGTGTGTGTGTGTGTGTGTGTGTGTGTGTGTGTGTGTGTGTGTGTGTGTGTATATGCGTGTGTGTGTGTGTGTGTGTGTATGTGTTTGTGTGTGTGCATGTGTGTGCGTGTGTGTATATGTATGTCCACTCCTTGTGTGTAGGTACATGTTTCACTTATAACCCTTTCACATGGACCAACTGACGCGGGTCTGACCCGGTTGCATAACTCAGGCTAGACCAGCTTTCTGTTCACATGGAGTTCCGTGTTGTCTATTTTATCTCCTATTACGTAATTGTTTAGTGTTCAGTACCCTTAGCCGATCAAGATGGTGTTCGGAGTGCTTTTCCCTGCGTTCGTTTGTGCTTTGTTCTGGTGGCGACGTAGGTGCGCGATTTGGCGTAGAAGGCGCTTTGCGAGGAGGAGGGCTTTTAGGGGACAAGTGGCTAAGCTTACGCAGATGCAAGATGCAGAACTTTATCTTTTCCTGACACTGCCTCTCGTTGCGCAAATGCCCTCGCTGCTGCAACCTTTCAAAAATGGCTCTGAACACGGCGGTGTTCCTAGTAGTCCCCTCTAGTAGCTGCCTCTGAATAGTTTCGTCCGACCAGATTGCCAATAAAGCCCATTTTTCTGCACCCGTCCAGCTGTGTCCGCGCTCCGCCATTTTTTTAACACGGGTTATGGAGCGCATGTGAACGTTCTAACCCAGGTTAGTTGGTCCATGTGAAAGGGGTATTAGTTTGTATTTTATGTTCTCCACACCATTGGTGTTTGTGTGTTGTGTTGGGTCCATCTGAGCCCCACCCACTCATCAGCTATCAGTGCTGACTGGCTGCCGTCTTGTGCACCAGCTGCATGTGTGTCTGTGGCAGTGGAGCACTCAGTCACTTGTACATGTACCAAAGTGGAGTGACGCGGAGTTGGCCCTGCCTCGTAGGTGGGTGGAGTTTACAGTAGGACATTAGGACAGTAGGAGCAGTCAGCTAGTTAGCCAACATTCTCCTCCCGCTCACCTCAGTTGGGTTTGTGTGCGAGGTTGTGAGTGTCAGTGAGTCCCAGACCAATGTGGTGTACAAGGTGGTGGGTGGGTGGGTGGGTGCACAGGGAGTAGCTCATGGAGTGGTCTGGTGATTGGTGTGTTATCGGTTTCTTGGTCTTCAGAGCTACTGTTGAGTTTCTCTGCACCGAGGAACACATCCACTCCACTACTGATGAGGACCACTTCAGGTCCACTGACACATGACCAACACACTCAGTGCTGCTGGCCCCCACTCACATTGATACTCGTTATATGGGTACTTGTAGTGCATGGGACATTGCTCAGTGAAGGCCATGTGTGACCTCTACCTGTACCTGCTGTCCAAAGACACCAGATATACATACATCTGGTGTGTGTGTATCTGTACAAGTGGCAAGCTGTAGTGTGTGAGGTCAACTGACATCTTATTGATACAGTGTATGCTGAAGCACACTTTAACACGTGCTACCAATTTCAATTTCTGACATGTGTATAACAACTCTAGGCACCATTACATATAATTTTTATATTTTTATTATATTAATAATTTTGCTATTATTAGCTATAAATTATTATTATACATACCTATTCATATAATATACGCATGCATATTATATATACACAGGTACTGCAAGGTGTGGTCAACCATGCCACAACACAGTCCTATAGTTGTGGCCATTGTCTGTAGAAAATGTATAACAATGAAACACTACACCTCCCCCCCCCCTCCCCAACACACACCTCTATAGAACTACAAACAGTTGCACTACCCTGGGTGTGCACTGCAATTGCAAGGTGTAGTTACTATTTATGTAGCTACTACATGGACAAAGAAAAGGGAAAAGAGGAAAAGGCATTTGATTAACAAGGGAGAATGCACTGTTACCTTCAGAATCCCTCTATAGGGCAATAACAGTTATTCCAGACCTCACACACTTGAACCACTGCAGTAAACAGATCTGCTCAAGTTTATACAATGTCTGCACCTACCCCCACCTAGGCACATGAATACAATTCACCTTCTATATATATATATACTGGCTATGCCCATGGGGCCAATGTGTAAACATTTAGCAAATCAATAGGGGTCATGTTGTTCATGAATATATTTAAGACCCTCATTCCATCCCTCACCTGATGCAAAATATGCTAACACTGATGTTAGAGTTTGTACAGATCTGTGCCTACCACCCACCAGGACTCATGAATACAATTCACCTCCAACCTGCTAGTAGCAGCATCAACAACCTTGCACAATTCTGTTGGTAGATGGTCTGTTTCATCATTGACTGTGGACTTAACTTGAAACAAAGAACAAGTATACTCCATGTTTAGCTGACAAGGCAAATGAATACATGTATTGGTCTCAGCAGGCCTGGTGAGATAATAATCATTATGGTGTGGAGTTTCCTGTTTCACTCTCAGGTCCATGCATGTGTGCATTCGTGTGTGTGTGTGCGTTCGTGTGTGTGTGTGTGTGTGCATGCGTGTGCGTGTGTGTGTGCATTCGTGTGTGTGTGTGTGTGTGTGCATGCGTGTGCGTGTGTGTGTGCATTTGTGTGTGTGTGTGTGTGTGTGTGTGTGTGTATGCATGTGTGTGTAGGTCCATGTTTCACTTTGTGTGTATCTCATGTTCTACACACCTTTGGTGTTTGTGTGTTGTGTTGGGTCCATCTGAGCCCCACCCACTCATCAGCTGTCAGTGCTGACTGGCTGCCGTCTTGTGCACCAGCTGCATGTGTGTCTGTGGCAGTGGAGCACTCAGTCACTTGTACATGTACCAAAGTGGAGCGAGGCGGAGTTGGCCCTGCCTCATAGGAGGGTGGAGTTTACAGTAGGACATTAGGACAGTAGGAGCAGTCAGCTATTTTGCCAACCCTCTCCTCCCGCTCACCTCAGTTGGGTTTGTGTGCGAGGTTGTGTGTGTCAGTGAGTCCCAGACCAATGTGGTGACAAGGTGGTGGGTGGGTGGGTGCACAGGGAGTAGCTCATTGAGCAGGGGCGTAGGAGCCCTTGGAGGAGTGGTCCGGCTATTTGAGAAAGGCGCGTGCAAAATTTTTTAAAAAGCTCATTAATATTCATGATTAGCGATGAACCGTCATATGACATCATATGATGTGTGCAGCAATGGCCGCCATATCGATTGAATTTGCATGGAAGCAATGGAAAAGTGTTGTCCTTTTAGTTGGGGGCTACCATCAAGTAAGTTTACCAAAGCTACTGTCTAGTTGCTGGTTTATGGTTGGACCCCCCCTAAGTCTGGAAATGTGTGCAAATTGGCCAGCTTTACTTTTTAGAAAATTTGTTTCCTGAGCAAAAAGTGGTCCGGCCACAGCCGGACCGGCCGGACTGCCTGCTACGCCTATTTTGAGTGGTGTAGTGATTGGTGTGTTATCGGTTTCGTGGTCTGCAGAGCTGCTGTTGAGTTTCTCTGCACCGAGGAACATATCCACTCCACTACTGATGAGGACCACTTCAAGTCCACTGACACATGACCAACACACTCTGTGCTGCTGGACCCCACTCAGATTGATACTCGTTATATGGGTACTTGTAGTGCATGGGGCATTGCTCAGTGAAGGCCATGTGTGACCTCTACCTGTACCTGCTGTCCAAAGGACACCAGATATACACATCTGGTGTGTGTGTATCTGTACAAGTGGCAAGCTGTAGTGTGTGAGGTCAACCAACATAATTATTATTGATACAGTGTATGCTGAAGCACACTTTAACACATGCTACCAATTTCAATTTCTGACATGTATATAACTAGGCAGATGCTTACAGCATCGTGGGGGCGAGCCTGAGCGAGGTAAAGGTGCCGATGGCATGCAGCTATTTGCGTTGGACTGTATAGCGGACAATGTATATGCTGAAACGGACCGAGTGTTTGCTTGTATGAATGCTATGTAGAGGCTAAGGCTGATGCTAATGAAAGTTGGATGTTGTAATGGAGCAATGTTACGAAGCACATGATCTTGTCGTAAGCCAGGTGAAGAGTGATTCTCAGAACCCTCAGCTTCGCAGAATGTAGGCCAGTGATGGTAGCTACAGCAACTGAAATGTGTGAAACTGAAGGAGCTGTGTGGTCAATCAACACAGTGTGCGTGGCCATTGTGCTTTATGTTGTTTGGGCGAGTAGCTATGTCCGCTAGTTGGCTGCGCCCTGGTGGTGATTCCCCCATACCTTTCCGAGCATAGCACCTGAACACAGTAGTCGATTAGCCGTATTGTAGACGGCAGGAGGGCGAATGCGAAGTAGCCTTCCCTGCATTGCCTTCCTCTGAGCGTAGCACCTGAACACAGTAGTCGATTAGCCGTGCTTTAGACTGCAGGAGGGCGAATGCGAAGTAGCCTTCCCCGCATTGCCTTCCTCTGAGTGTGGCACCTGCACACAGTAGTCTGTTAGCCGTGTTTGGTGCGCATCCTCTTTCCTCAGAAGCCTTCCGCACCAGCTAGTCTACAGAGGTTCGCTAGCGGCCGCCATTGTGAATGAGTAAATAGAACTATATACGGCATAACGTACGGCACATATATATAAATATATATATATATATATACACATACGGACAGCGGTGGCGTACTTCACGTAAGTGTGGGGCTCGCTCAGGCTCGCCCCAACAAGACCAAACTATAGGCACAATTACATATAATTTTATATTATTATTATTATTATTATTATTATTATTATATTGTTAATAGCTATATTATTACATATTACCTATTCATATAATATACGTATGCATATTATATATTCCCACTGCAAAGTGTGATCAACCATGCTCACGTATGCAAGCACACCAGTAATTGAGTCACAGTCAAGCCGTGAATTGAGTGCACACAGATGAGCACACTGTACTGGAGTGCACGGACACAACCTGCAGCACTGCACTTAACTGATGTACACTGGACATATATACAGTATAGTACAGCTAGCTATGTAATAATAATGTAGTGCACTATTTGCTACATGGAGACTTAATGTAGAATGTTATAAGTTATATAAATTATAGTCTTAAACAATATTATATAATTTAATTTTTTGTAACTCTGACAACATGTGGAAGTGACACGGGCTGGCCAGTGTGCTTAATTTAGCCCTATGTCCTCTGGAGCTACAGTATACATTTGCATGTAGCTGCGTACAATCGATGATCAGTCCCAAATTAGGGATAGCTCATCACCTCAGCCCAGAGGACATGCAGGGATGTAGTGTGAGGTGAACGCTTGGTCACCACGCTAGCTCATTTGTCCCTTTGCTCCAGTTAATTTGGTGTAACATACGTTCGTACATACAGTTAGAGGCAAACACATCTAGCTCATTTGTCCTTGTCTTGTCCTTTGGGTCCTTCTTTAACCCCAGAATGCAGCCATGGTGTGAGGCATGAGCTCACTCAGCTCCACCTCACAGACATCTGTGTGGTGGAGAGCAGAGGATGAGGGTGAATGACGCAGTCATGCACACACACATTAGCACATACACCCACACCCACACACATGCACTCGTGCTGAAGAAGTACATGCATCCTGCAGAGCTGTGGGTATGTGGCAAACACATAGCTATCCAATCTCAAATCAACCACACCTTTGAATTGGGCCCTCCTTGCAGGAACAGGTGAGTGAGGTTAGCCTTGCTGGAGGATGGGACTCCATGCATTCACTTACATATCAAAGAGCTAGCTGGGAGCGGTCCAAGCTTTCAGTCTGTCTGACACAAGACATTCACAGAGAAATATGAGGCTCCATTCATGCACGCACATACGCATGTGCATACAGACATGCACACACCTTATTGGAAGGGATACTGATGTGGACACACTACACGTGTGAGCAGTGCAGACAACAGAAACAACAAACACATGCAAGTAGTGAGGCCATACAAGTGCATGTCCCAGTGTAGATCAGCCGACACCTCAGGGTGCACCAGTGGCCCACACAAGCCCCACTGTTGGTCACATGACTGTCATGTGACCAAGTAGTGATGCACCTCATCTCCCTGATCTGGCTGCAATGTCAGTGTTGTGTGCTGTCCAAAGGCCTCAGAGCGGTTAATGGCTGGCAGCTGTTGCATGTGGTCCTTGTAGGACTGTGGTGGTCTGTCCTTGGGGATGGATCAGTGTTGTAGGGAGGACGGTCTGGGGACACGGCACAGCAGAACACACAGTGAAGCACAAGGGCTGGTACAACAGTGCACACAACCTTCTGCTGGGTGGCAGTGGTGTCTCTTGCATGGTATGCAGCTACCTGACTTGTACTGGGCACACCTACCACCCCTCCCCCTCCACTCACCACTCCCCCACAAGGAGGATGGGAGCAGAGGGAAGGGAGGGGAGGAGGGGAGGGGCATGATGCTGCAAACGAGCATGCCCACATTTCACTGACAAGCAAGTGGTGCCATCGGAAGTGACAGGTCCCACATGGTTCAGTTCACAGTGCATGAAATATGGGCACCAGGATACATATTGGACAATGCAGCAGAGTCTCAGTATACCAGGCTCGCACACACCTCACCCTCTCTTGCCTTCACTCACACCCCTCGCTCCACACATGTTCCTTTCTCCCTACACCTCCCACCTTTAGCACTGTGTTGTGTCTCTGCTTAAACAGTTGGTGGCCATCACTGGGCAGGGCAGCCCCTCCCTGTGAGAAGTGACGGCTCAACCACACCACAGCACATGAACTGGCCTTCCTCCATCTGGTCCATGGGGTGGAGGGGAGGATAAGTGACAACACACTTATAACACGGCTGGTAATCTCCCATTGACCCACCCCCTACACTAGCCCCGCCCACTCACTCACTCCTACCACAGCATCCCAAGAGCACCTTGCAGATGGTCACACAGCGTTCAGCTCACAAACCGCCCTTCCACTGACCTCGATCCAGGAGGGGCCGACTTCAGTTGCCTCTACAGACCCTGCCTGCCCTCCTGTGGGTTGGCCTTGATCTGACTCAGACATCTCATGAGCCTCTGAAAGGACTGACCACACCGGATGTCGTGAAGAGTTGGGTCAGGAGGACCCTCCACAACACACTGGACACTGCCACCTGGGATGGGAGGACACCCCAAACACCTTCCACACCACCAGCTACAGATGAGTGCTGAGCGTCACATTGTGAGGTGAGTCTGAGCTGTCACCAATCACCAATCTTTGGGATCACGTAATGAGTTAGAGGCGGCCATTTTACAAGTGGACTACTATTAGCAATTTTATATAGTAAAGACTACAGTCATTATGCATACCTTCTTGTACACTTAGTGGGACGCATAACAGTCCGTCATGTGAAGGTACAGCGCGCCTTACCATAGTCTCATACCCAGCCCCAACTTCCGCAAACATGGCTGACGCCGCGGAAGGTTTAGTCTCGTCCCCAGCCCACTTCCGGCCGCCATCTTGTCGAGGGCACGGAAGATGGTCTGGGAAACTGAGCCCACATTCCTGGTCCGTGACGTCAAGATCACGCGATACGGTATAATGGCCGACCGCGCGCTCGATCGTATCCTGCCAGATAAGCGAGCTCAAGATGCCACAACACAGACTGATTTTAGTGATTCTTTTGGTATATCTCACTCCTGAACACTTCCCTCAAACTAAGGTCTTGCTACATTGATTCAGAACTTTCCAGCGCCAGTTGGGAGAGAAATTAACACGTCTTCGCCGCTCACGATGGATGACAGCCTCGCGTTGTTCAGTTGTCAGACGCTGATAGCTCAGATGACATTATCTATTCTCTACATACTCTATTCTCAGTCTGGAGTATGCCATTCAGCAACGCTGCTGTGCTGCCGACGGAGTCATGTGACCGATCGGTAATCTGATTGGTATTCTCGATTCTGAGAATGCAACGTCACGAACCAGGAATGTGGGCTCAGTTTCCCAGACCATCTTCTGCGCCCTCGACAAGATGGCGGCCGGAAGTGGGCTGGGGACGAGACTACGGAAGGTTGGGTCTGGGGACTATGTACAAAATCCTTGGCGGTGATTGCGCAATATCACATGATGGGCCTATGCTTCCATATCGCGTTTATATGGCAGCCCAACCAGAGCTATCGCGATGCTCCTTCTGTGCACAGCCTCCTAGCGATACGGAGACAAGAAGACGCAATCTATCTTCCCTTCTGTGTGTATCAGTCCATGTGGTGCTGTAGGTGACACTGTAAGTGGGTGCACAGGGTGTAGCTCATGGAGTGGTCTGGTGATTGGTGTGTTATCGGTTTCTTGGACTTCAGAGCTGCTGTTGAGTTTCTCTGCACCGAGGAGCACATCCACTCCACTACTGATGAGGACCACTTCAAGTCCACTGACACATGACCAACACACTCTGTGCTGCTGGCCCACCCTCTGTATATCCTGCATGCTCTCTGTTCAGCACAGGGAAATTACTGGTGTGCGTGTAAATAATATATATGTACGTACGCGCGTGCATGGATGGTTTGATTGGTTTATTGCATTGGTATATTATTGTATGTAATAATATATATATATGTGCGTGTGTGCGTGCATGGATGTGCACCATGGTTTCATTTGGTTTCAGTCATTCATAAAAACCTCAACAGGTTCAAAATTAATACATTACAGCGGTTGATTAATTCTGTAATTCATTACATACAATAATAATACGACCAACGCTTGCATGCATAATTTAATAATACCCCTCATACATAATATTATGAAATAATGACACATGCATCTTGCAAGGCTAACAAAGTCATGACAGACACTGAGCATTCACTGGAAACATCACACAATGTACAAAAATGGCATGATCACGAGGAGCAGACAAAGAGTGACGAAAATGGCTATATATATATACTGTCAGTGTCAACATGGAATGGTACAATGAGGATGAAGTGGGTGTGTCTGTGTGGGCGTGTCCTATATAGGGTGGTGGAAGGGTAGGGTGCTGTGGTCCATGTCTACGTCTCAGAGTGGGTGTGTCCTCATGTGTAGGAGGGGGAGTGGTTGGCTCTGCAGAGGGGAGGGAGGAGGTGGTCACTCATCAGCTCACAGCACAGACAGCACGTGTCAACTCAACAGGTGGTGACAAACAAGAAATACTACATGTACACACACGCACGGACGCAGGGACTGCTTGCAACACATTGTCATCCCAATGTCCGCACGTGCACACACAGGCACACACAAGCATAACAACACATGAGAAGGTTATGCAAGTCACATTCACACACAGTAGATGCACAAATGTCATCTTTTCCCTGACCTCTACAAGTGGTCTGCTGAGTGTGTGTTCTGGGCAGTGGTCTAGTTAGTGTAATTGAGGATCAGCTAGTGGTGCGGACTCTATAGGAGAGCCATCCCCCCATTGATCCAGGCATCAGTACTAGTGCTCCTGAGTACTAGTGAGGTCTACTGGTACAATGAAAGGTGTAGAGGCAAGGGGAGGGGGAGGGGGGGGCAGAGAAGGGAGGGGAAGTGATGTTGCATACAGACAGGAGCTTGCTCGCCTCACATAAGATCACGCACATGCATGCACACACGCACACATGCACATGCACACGCACACAGGTAGGTATACATATAATTATATGTATACACTGACTACTGAAAGGTCATTCTAAATAATTTTTTCACCTCATTGCATCACACCCTGTAGTGTGGTGTGTGTGTGTGTGTGTGTGTGTGTGTGTGTGTGTGTGTGTGTGTGTGTGTGTGTGCACGCATGCACGCAGACCTCATGCATGCAGGGAGCACAATGAGGCCACTGTCATCCGCAGTGGACAAGCCCAGCTCCTGCGACAGGGAGTCTACGTACACCTGGAACACAGGCAAACAAGTCGGGCCATAAACAACAAGCAGGGACACCACACACCTCACAACACCAGCAACACACAACACACAACATAGAGCTATACACCAGCAACTCAGTGCAGTGGACGGTTCTAATGATTAACCTGTAGGGACTATTGCTCCTCAGAGTGCAATAGTCTGAAGCACAGAGATGCACGTCTGGTCGAGTGGGGCAGGGGAGCCTGAGGGCCTAAACAGGGCGGGTGGCATATCGGTACATACTAGCCCACTTGCTGGTCTCCTCCATGTGCTGGTCGCTCTGTGTGAGCAACAAGGTACCACGTCTGGCCCAGTGGGGCAGGGGAGCCTGAGGGCCAAAGCAGGGCGGGTGGTCTGCTCCGTGTGAGCAACAGGGTGCCATATTTCCACACATCAAGAGGGCTTTGTGGGGACGCAGTGTGCAATACAGAATACGCCACAGGAGGGAAGGGAGTGATGGAAGTTACTACACGTTTACTGAGCTTTATGCACAGTCATGCATGGTTTGGGATGGAGAATGAGACCACAAAGTGCACCAGCACACCGTCCGCAAACTTGTCCTTGGAGAAATGCAGTGTCAATGACTCCATGCAGGTTGTCTGAGTGGACCACCAGCTCCTACTGTTTCCCCTCTCACGGTCTGCCAGACTACTGTGGATGGTATAAAACAGGGGACACCGTGGTTTTAGATCTGAACATGGTTGTTGGGTGGTGTGGTAGTGGTAGTGGTGGTGTTGGTGTGGAGGTTAGCTACGGTGGTGGTGGTGGTGTGGAGGTAGAGATCAACTCACCATGCAATCTTTGGGATCACGAAATGGGATATATATCAAACAAGACATGAACTGCCTATGCTACCTGAGAGTCCAGAGGCGGCCATTTTACAGTAGGTTACTATAAGCAATTTTATATAACAAAGACTACAATCGTTATGCATGCATTCTAGTACACTTAGTGGAACACTAAAGGCAGCCAGTTATGGAAGGTATAGCGTAGTCTCGTCCCCAGTCCACTTCCGGCCGCCATTTTTAATGGGGCTCGAAAGGTGGTCTGGCACATTTAGTCGAAAAGCTTGGCATTCGTAAGGTACGTCAGAGACATCACGTGACTAGACGACTAGTGACGTTGACGCTCACGAACCCGGTACCGTCCCGTCCGACTGCCAGTACAGACTGTGAGGTGCTGTTTAAGGAAGTCAAACACAGCTAGTAAGGTGTCGAAGTACAGGGATTTGCCTTCGCCTGTTGGTAAGGAAACGAAAACATCCTTGCCCTGTAGGAACTCCCTAACCGCCTTATCTTGGTCGGTCGTTGCTGCAGCGTATCCAAGAGTAAGGAAAGCATGCTTGATGGCATCGTTCACAAGCTCTACTGCCACTCCCTTAGCGTCAAGCCTCGGTATATCCATGATTGATGTTCGTAGAACGCCGCTCGTTATTACGCGGAGTGACGCGTCATTTTCTGGCAATCTGATTGGGCAGAATGATATCGTTCTGCAGTGCCAAGCTTTTCGACTAAATGTGCCAGACCACCTTTCGAGCCCCATTAAAAATGGCGGCCGGAAGTGGACTGGGGACGAGACTAGGTATAGCGTGCCTTACCAGTACTGAAGGTCGTGTGTGTCACGTCTGCTACTTGCTCCAGTCCTGTCCTAAGTCGGGTGAAGCGGCTCGTGGCCTGCATGCGCCCAGTGCGAGCGGGTAAGGCCGTGCACGCTCTGTCGTAGCAAGCGATCGAGAGTCGGAGGGCGCACAGCTGTCTCAGCAGTGGACGTCACAGCTCTACCCGCGACCACCTGGTGAGTGATGGCCTCTGGGAGCTGGGCGGTGGGGAACATGTGGTACTCGCTTTGGGTGTAGGGAGCTGGTGCACAGGGAGTAGCTCATTGAGTAGTCTGGTGATTGGTGTGTTATCGGTTTCTTGGTCTTCAGAGCTGCAGTACAGTTTCTCTGCACTGAGGAACACATCCACTCCACTACTGATGAGGACCACTTCAGGTCCACTGACACATGACCAACACACTCTGTGCTGCTGGCCCCCACTCACATTGACACTCGTTATATGGGTACTTGTAGTGCATGGGGCATTGCTCAGTGAAGGCCATGTGTGACCTCTACCTGTACCTGCTGCCCAAAGGACACCAGATACATATACATCTGGTGTGTGTGTATCTGTACAAGTGGCAAGCTGTAGTGTGTGAGGTCAACTGACATCTTATTGATACAGTGTATGCTGAAGCACACTTTAACACGTGCTACCAATTCAATTTCTGACATGTATATAACAACACCAAACTATAGGCACAATTACATATAATTTTTATATTATTATTATTATATTAATAATTTTGATGTTAATAGCTATATTATTACATATTACCTATTCATATAATATACGTATGCATATTATATATTCCCACTGCAAAGTGTGATCAACCATGCTCATGAATGCAAGCACACTAGTAATTGAGTCTCAGTCAAGCCGTGAATTGAGTGCACACAGATGAGCACACTGTACTGGAGTGCACGGACACAACCTGCAGCACTGCACTTAACTGATGTACACTGGACATATATACAGTACAGTACTGCTAGCTATGTAATAATAATGTAGTGCACTATTTGCTACATGGAGACTTAATGTAGAATGTTATAAGTTATATAAATTATAGTCTTAAACAATATTATATAATTTAATTTTTTGTAACTCTGACAACATGTGGAAGTGACACGGGCTGGCTGGTGTGCTTAATTTAGCCCTACGTCCTCTGGAGCTACCGTATACATTTGCATGTAGCTGCGTACAGATCGATGATCAGTCCCAAATTAGGGATAGCTGATCACCTCAGCCCAGAGGACATGCAGGGATGTAGTGTGAGGTGAACGCTTGGTCACCACGCTAGCTCATTTGTCCCTTTGCTCCAGTTAATTTGGTGTAACATACGTTCGTACATACAGTTAGAGGCAAACGCATCTAGCTCATTTGTCCTTGTCTTGTCCTTTGGGTCCTTCTTTAACCCCAGAATGCAGCCATGGTGTGAGGCATGAGCTCACTCAGCTACACCTCACAGACCTCTGTGTGGTGGAGAGCAGAGGATGAGGGTGAATGACGCAGTCATGCACACACACATTAGCACATACGCCCACACCCACACACATGTACTCATGCCGAAGAAGTACATGCATCATGCAGAGCTGTGGGTATGTGGTAAACAAATAGCTATCCAATCTCAAATCAACCACACCTTTGAATTGGGCCCTCCTTGCAGGAACAGGTGAGTGAGGTTAGCCTTGCTGGAGGATGGGACTCCATGCATTCACTTACATATCAAAGAGCTAGCTGGGAGCGGTCCAAGCTCTCAGTCTGTCTGACACAAGACATTCACAGAGAAATATGAGGCTCCATTCATGCACGCACATACGCATGTGCATACAGACATGCACACACCTTATTGGAAGGGATACTGATGTGGACACACTACACGTGTGAGCAGTGCAGACAACAGAAACAACAAACACATGCAAGTAGTGAGGCCATACAAGTGCATGTCCCAGTGTAGATCAGCCGACACCTCAGGGTGCACCAGTGGCCCACACAAGCCCCACTGTTGGTCACATGACTGTCATGTGACCA
This sequence comes from Aplysina aerophoba, assembly GCA_949841015.1. Taxonomy (NCBI): domain Eukaryota; kingdom Metazoa; phylum Porifera; class Demospongiae; order Verongiida; family Aplysinidae; genus Aplysina; species Aplysina aerophoba. The sequence continues at coordinate 1,101,149 of OX465041.1, forward strand.
CGTAGTGATGCACCTCATCTCCCTGATCTGGCTGCAAATGTGCTGTCCAAGGCCTCAGAAGCACAAGGGCTGGTACAACAGCGCACACAACCTTCTGCTGGTGTGGCAGTGGTGTCTCTTGCATGGTATGCAGCTACCTGACTTTTACTGGGCACACCTACTACCCCTCCCCCTCCACTCACCACTCCCCCACAAGGAGGATGGGAGCAGTGGAAGGGAGGGGAGGAGGGGAGGTGCATGATGCTGCAAACGAGCACACCCACATTTCACTGAAAAGCAAGTGATGGCATTGGAAGTGACAGGTCCCACATGGTTCGGTTCACAGTGCATGAAATATGGGCACCAGGATACATATTGGACAATGCAGCAGAGTCTCAGTATACCAGGCTTGTACACACCTCACCCTCCCTTGCCTTCACTCACACCCCTCGCTCCACACATGTTCCTCTCTCCCTACACCTCCCACCTTTAGCACTGTGTTGTGTCTCTGCTTATAATCAGTTGGTGGCCATCACTGGAGGGCAGCCCCTCCCTGTGAGAAGTGACGGCTCTACCACACCACAGCACACGAACTGGCCCTCCTCCATCTGGTCCATGGGATGGAGGGGAGGATAAGTGGCAACACACTTATAACACGGCTGGTAGTCTCCCATTGACCCACCCCCTACACTAGCCCCGCCCACTCACTCACTCCTACCCCAGCATCCCAAGAGCACCTTGCAGATGGCCACACAGCGTTCAGCTCACAACCCGCCCTTCCACTGACCTCAATCCAGGAGGGGCCGATTGCAGTTGCCTCCACAGACCCTGCCTGCCCTCCTGTGGGCTGGCCTTGATCTGACTCAGACATCTCATGAGCCTCTGTCAGGATTGACCACACCAGATGTGTTGAGAGTTGGGTCAGGAGGACCTTCCACAACACATGCACTGGGCACCTCAGGGTGTCACATTGCATCTCACCGTCTGTTCCTCTGTTCGTGTTAGTACGCATGCTTGGAATTAGGGTAAAGTTAGCATTTTCATCTTCACTTATTCCTCGACACCGCCTGGCATGGCCAAGAGCAAATATCACTTACGTCGACCCAGTAAGAGTATATTCATTCATTCATAAAGGAAAGTATTATATTACTTCTATATAATTATACACATTTGGCCAATAATTAATTGCAGTATATACTGTACATGTATATTTAACATGTTAGTATAACACAACACTAAGTCTATTATAAAGTTAAATTACTCTACTACCACACCGGTCCTGCTACAGTGTGCATGTACACTGTCATGTGGTGCACATTCCAATCTACAGGCTTATACATGTATAGGCATCATGGGCATGCATAATTATAACGAAAATCGTCTATAACTAATGACATAGTTAGAGTTCTTGCTCAGAGGATCAACGTTGCCATGGCTCTGTTCCTCACACCACGTGAGTTCAACCATCACTCACTCTTGTTGGCTACAACACCGTGCACCTCGAACAGCAGCAGCAGTCACCTGTAAACACAGGTAGGGAGACAGGTTGAGTGAAGGAGAGATGTGCACAGTAAATTTAAAAAGCCTAAAGGAATGTAATTATACTTACAATCACACACTACTGCAGTGGATATACTCTTTATATCATTATACCCCATGGCAACGGCCATGCTAACGGTGCATGGGGTATATATACTGTAGATTCGTTGATTAGTTCAGGTATATATATACCCTGTGAAAAGTGACAGAAGATGTGAATCAATTGTCACCTTTTGAAGCACACCTATGTACATTGACAACTACACAAACCTGTTCACTGATCAGATCAAATTGCAATCATTTAGCTAATTCAATCAATTAGTGGACATCATTGACTGCTCAAAACTATGCATGTTAAGCCAAAAAACAAGACAAACTAAAGCAGTTAGCCAATAGTCAGTAAAAAAGTTGAAAAGTGAGATGTCCAACTCCGTGAATTGGCTAACTCTGCCAGCGAAGGTGGAAAAGGAAGCTCTTCTGCAGAACGTTTAGAATCTCTTCCACTGCTGTCACGCGAATGTGTCAGAAAAATCTGCCAAGAGCGCCTGAATGGTCTTGGAGACAGTACATTGCCAGTGACCAATGACACCTTTTGGCAATGTTAACCACAGAGAAATACACACACTGTGTGTGATTATTCCACCATGCATGTGGTGTTAATAGAGATGATATATGACGGTGCACTAAGATGCTCACTCTACACCTAGATACCTCTGCATGTGTGGGTGAACAGCCAATACGCACAACACACAGTGTACATCAGACATTCTATAGACCAACACTGGAAATGAGGGCATACATGCAATGTGTATAGAGGTAGGTAGACAGATCTCAGGTGTTATGTACAGTAGTGTGATGTCAAACACAACTTAATTGATGCTTAGCAGAGAAGACAAGTGCAACTGATCCACTTTGTGCTTGGCACACCTGCATGTTCTCCGAGTGAGGGTGGGCGAGGTGGTGGAGGTGGGCTGCACTCGTGTCCATGGAGTGCTGGAGAGACACCTGCTCCCACTACAAGTGGGTGGTGGGTGGGGCCTGGAGGAAATGGAGAAAGAGCAACTTGTAGTTTAGCTATTGTGTGTGCTGCAAGTGCTGCAGACACTGGAGCAAGACAAGATTTGGGTTTAAGGACTGCAGAAGAGGGAGGGGAGGAGCAGGGTGGGGACGGGGCCTAAGTGTAGCTAAGCAGCTGCCTTGAAAGTACCATGTCTCATGTCTCCAGGGGGAAGTCCCCTGACACATGGGGCAGCAGCAGTGCACAAACGCAATCACAAGTAGGTTGCACTTCAAAAGACAAAACGAAGATTAGGTCAAACGTGAAAGGTGAAAGAATGAGAGAAATTAGGCGCCCACAAATCAAAGTATGTGCACTATGAAGATGTTGCCATAGCAACAACAAACTGCATCCAAGCAGGCTTCACTATCTGGGAGGAAGGGGGAGGGGAGGGGCAGGAGAGGAAGGGTAGGGAGGGGACAGGAGAGGAAGGGGGAGGGGAGGGGACAGGAGAGAAAGGGGGAGGGGGAAGGGACAGGAGAGGAAGGGGGAGGGGGAGGGGACAGGAGAGGAAGGGGGAGGGGGAGTGGACAGGAGAGGAAGGGGGAGGGGAGGGGACAGGAGAGGAAGGGGGAGGGGGAGTGGACAGGAGAGGAAGGGGGAGGGGAGGGGACAGGAGAGGAAGGGGGAGGGGGAGTGGACAGGAGAGGAAGGGGGAGGGGAGGGGACAGGAGAGGAAGGGGGAGGGGGAGGGGACAGGAGAGGAAGGGGGAGGGGAGGGGACAGGAGAGGAAGGGGAAGGGGGAGGGAGGGGCAGGAGAGGAAGGGGGAGGGGAGGGGCAGGAGATGAAGGGAGAGGGGAGGGGCAGGAGAGGAAGGGGGAGGGGAGGGGCAGGAGAGGAAGGGGGAGGGGAGGGGTAGGAGAGGAAGGCTCACACACACAGCTTCACCCACACAGCTCGCCCCACACATGCAGTCAACCCCACAGTTCCCCCCACACAGCTCCCAAAAACAGTGCGCCCCCCACAGCTCCCCCCACACAGCTCCCCCCACACAGTTCCCCCCACAGTCCCCCCCCACAGCTCCCCCCACAGCTCCCCCCACACAGCTCCCCCCACACAGTTCCCCCCACAGCTCCCCCCACACAGTTCCCCCCACAGTCCCCCCCCACAGCTCCCCCCACAGCTCCCCCCACACAGCTCCCCCCACACAGTTCCCCCCACAGCTCCCCCCACACAGTTCCCTTGTACCAATATTGCTATTGGAGGTACACTAGGCTAGAGTAAACAACAACAAGGCTGGAGTAAACAACAACAATAAGTTGGTACTCTCACCTGATCCAGAGCGGCTGATGCAGGGAAAGGTGAGTCTATGCTTATATCCATACTTAGAATCTGGAGGCAATGGCGTGTGTATGCCTGGACCATCTGGTGACTGGTGTGCATGCCCCCCCCACAGCCCCACGCACACAGCTCCTCCCAGCTCCCTCACACAGTTACCCCACACAGCTCCCCGTGCAGCTCCCCCACCAGAGTTCCCCCCACACAGCTCCTCCCAGCTCCCCCACACAGTTACCCCACACAGCTCCCCACACAGCTCGCCAAACACAGCTCCCCCCCATACTGTCGGTACTCTCACCTGATGCAGAGCGGCTGATGCAGGAGTAGGTGCGTAGTGCGTTAACAGGGCGTGTGTATGCCTGGACCATCTGGTGACTGGTGTGCATGCCCCCCCCCCCCCCCACAGCCCCACGCACACAGCTCCTCCCAGCTCCCCCACACAGTTACCCCACACAGCTCCCCACACAGCTCGCCAAACACAGCTCCCCCCCATACTGTCGGTACTCTCACCTGATGCAGAGCGGCTGATGCAGGGCCAGGTGCGTCCATACTTATCAGTATACTCGTCAATGATGAAATGTCTCTCCACATCAGTTGGTAGTCTGTCAATGATAGAGTGGAGGAGGTGGACTCTCTTATCCTTGTCGTACAAGACAAAGTGTGATGTGTGCTTGTTTCCTGAAATGCCCTTCAACACAGATACTCCAAACTCCACCATGAGTGAGTCTGACATCTAGCAATTGAGGAAGGAGCAACAAGCGGAATGTGAGATATTATATTATACATACAGGAATAAAACAGAAAATGCAAATACACATTTGCACAAGCAAACACAAAAAAGTTATACAGATACATACATCCATGTGCACACACGCACTAGTTGCCTAGTGCATGCAGTGATTGCAAAGCAGTGAGAGTAGTGTACACCCTAACCCCAATCTTAAATAATCCTAACCCTAAAAGCTATAGCTGACACTCGACCACACATCACAACCACATGAACTGCACTAGTGCTTGGTACATTGACACTAAAATGTAATGCCACATCAACTCACATTAGCCCACATTCCCAGCAAGTACTTCTCCACTTACTTACATATGTACACACACAAGGACACCAGGTGACACTTGGACCACGTGTCACAATCACATGCCTTGCACTAAGGCACTGGTACAATTTGTCACAACAATGTTATACTTACACCACGACCAATTCTCAGTACCAACGTCTCCAGTCGACCCATTCCAGACAGAGTCTGCTCTACTTCACTGAGCTTCACATCCCTTTCACTTACTCCATCCTGCATGAAGAAGCAACTCTGGTCAGAAACATGCACAACCCACCAACACAACTGATACACAATGTGCTGAGTCAGCAAAGACAATGTCAACACAATATTCCACTCTAGAGACCAACTACCACATGTCAGCCGACTCACTGGCAACAGGGCCATGTCTACCTCAAGGGTGGAAAGTGTGCTCCTGGTCACACAATACACTCTGCCACACACACATGCAGGGTACACACAACATGTTATAACAAACAGCACACATACACACAACACATGCACAGAACACAAATGATACGCACTAGCTATCACCACCAGCGACCCAGCAGCACCCTTTCAATGGGCGGCAGTAGGAGGGGGCAAAATGAAAAGTTGATGTGAACCCAGTGAACAGTGAACAACACATGCATTACATCCACTTGGTAATAAAAGAACAGCATTGCAGTGGTGAGTGTCTCCACAGGAGGCTCTGTCACAATCATCTCATACGTGTGCCCTTTACATTGGGGCTGCAACCCTCTCACCTCCTCAGGTGTCTATTACTGCCAGTGTGGGAAGACTGCTTGCTATTAGTGGCCATGTCTACTGAACTACACCCAAAATGTGGGGTCACTTTACACATGCCCCAATACAGAAAGGACATTCCAGGCATGAAACAAGTCAAATAGTGATTGGTACAACAGACTACATACGTATATATGTCGCAGCAAACTGTACATGTCCACACACTGTACCTCTTGTGGGGGGTAGATGCTAGTACACTCAAGGTGTTTAACTTGACTGAACCACAAGAACAACTTCGGTAACACATCCACTGGAACACCCCCCAGAGTAACATGTTGAACACTTCCGTGAATGTCTGCAGGCAATGGGTAGGGAAACAGGAGTAGAGTTGAACATGTAAACACAATACCTGTGTATACATACTTAACTTCACATAGACGTCCTCACTATTGTTTGTTACACACTATACACTACATCCAACTGAGTCACATACACCAACCTACCATCAATGGGGCAATCCCAGTTGATGGGTTCAAAGTTGAGGTACACTTCTGACAAAGATTTACTTCGTCCAATACCAATAATAAGGTGACGACAGAACTCCTTGGGTAGAGTCGCATTAGTACCATCACTGAGTGTCAACGTTTCAAGTGTATTGTTTTCTCCAAGTGCCTTTTCCATCTCCTTCAGCACCTCATGGTCCATTGCCTGTAGAATAACACAACAAACACAGTCTCTCATGCAATGGGATGGGGAGAAACACCAATTGCCACTGTCACACACTACACACTGCAAGTGGGTGTCACCCTCACAGCTACTGCATGAGGCACTAGCTGTCAAACAGGTACAACACACCTGAAAACATGCAGTTAGTGCATACACACATGCACACATTATCCTAGCATACAAATAGACCATCAAAGCATACAGTACGTATGACACTGCACTGCTGGATATAGATGAGGAGTGCAAAGAGACAATGACATTGCTAAATTAAAGTTAAGGTAAAGAAGTAATGACACATTACATGGAGTTACAGTACATTACACTGTAGCATAAACTGTTGAATGGAATTGATGACGAGATTGGAAGTGGTTGTGCAATCATGATGGCTGTCATGCCGTGACTGTCATTGTGATCTGCATGGCCCAATACTCAATGTGCCACCACACATGGGCAGTTGGGTTAGAGGTCACAATGAAGAGAGAAACAAAACAATCTCAGAATGTCCACCTTACCATTGTGCCTCACAGTGATGCCTACCTCACATCCTTGCATCACTTGACACTCATTCACATGTCATACTCATAGTATACATCAGCATAGAGAGTCTCGAGAGGCTTACAATTAAGGGTACAACGTACACTCGAGAGAGATGAAATGCCAGCCAAAAGATAGATAGCCAGAGGGCTACTGAATTTGCTATGAACTACTCAAGCTGTCGTCTTTACATAGCAGCCAAAAATGCCGTGAAAGTGCACACCTTCGTCCTTGACGCAAATATGCGTCATTGGCACTTACGCGCATGCAATTATTCGACGCATATATGCATCATTGGTAATTAAAGGGTTAAGACAACACGGCCGGGTCACTATGAAATATACAAAGAAGGTTCAAATTGTTGATTAGGCACATATTGGTGTGGGTGATGACTTACAGGTGAGGATAGATGGTCTCTAGGAAGCATAATGTGGGCGTGGTGAATAGGCTCTTACTGAATCAAGAGATGCAAGACACGAATCATCATTACATCTCACACTGATGCTTACCTCACAGCCTTGTATCCCCCCCGCACAAGCCTCCTCTCGTACATGTTGGAGGCACAGCAGCTTCATTGCTACACTGAGGGGAGGGAACCTCAAGAGCACCTTGCCAAAGTGACCTTTCAAGGCACCATCTGTGAAAGGTAAACATAACAACATGTCCTGCACTCAGTGAACTCTAAACATGGCACACATTCTGCAGCTCATAATGACATTCATTACCCATCACCACACACCACAACAGTGGCTAGTGGTACACAGTGGCAGAGCTACTCATGCAGAGTCACTCTACACAAACACTGCACCAAGTGGTCACTGCTAGTACAGATGAGGATGCTCAGCCAGTGTCACTGATGTACACCCACTCTCACTACATGCACGAACCTTCCACTGACAGGCCCTTACTTGACCCCAGATCATGTTGGCCATCCAATTGAATGTGTACATGCTATATGCATCAGAGTCTGTGTGCCCTCCACTCTCACCACAGTTTCTGATCCTGTCAAAGAGGTCCTCAACCTGTCTCCAGTCCTCAGGACTTCCTGCATAGTCAATGTCAACACGTGTGAATGACACTATGGGAGTAGCATGCGGCCATGCTTTGTTGCTAAGCAACACCACATTATGCAACGATGGATTAGTAAATTCACAGATATACACTTCTAAACTTGTGCAGTAAAAAGTGGAACAGAATGGCTACAAAATAACATATCCTGAACAGAAGTACTACACATACTACACATACTACACACAAGTGTAGGTAACACTATAATAAATATAGCGTAATTACTGTAGTATCATGCATGCTAAGCACACTGAAGAGAGGGGAGCAGTCCTTCCACACAGTAATGCATGAATGCACGGGTAATGAGATAAGAACTATTAACCATCTATTCCAGTATAAATGGAATACAACAAGTAAAAGACAGCAGACCAGCAGAGGAGCATCAACCATCTTGTGGTGTGACTTGCATGTATACAAGGGTATACTTCATGCACGACCTGCAGTACTGCTTCATCTACACCAACTCACCACGACCGTCAATGGTCAGCGTCTGCAGTTGCCGATGGCACAAACAAGGCTCGAGCAAACGCTGGACCTCTACCACGACTCCACCTCCAGGCAACCATACTTTAAGATGCTGCAGTGAGCTGTGCTGCTCCAAGCAAAACCCAAAGGCAATAGAGTCGTAAGCTGTTTTAGGCTCCACTTCTACCTCTTCTCCCATGACACTTGGCATCAGCCTACCAACCAAATCCCTGTCTTGTGTCTCAAAGAACGACTGCATCAGAAGCTTTTTAAAGCCTTTGATACCCCTAACCTTGCTGTTCTGAAGGAGGTCGTAGTGTGCCATCTTCGTGATCCCACAGTAAAAGCGCCACGTCTGTGCCAGGTGGGGCTGCCCGAGATGCTCATCCCAGAATGCACACTGAGCTGCAACCTCCAGCCGAGCAATGTGGGCTGCAGTTAGGAACTCCTGAACCGTGAAGTGGATAAAGAAAAAACTCTCGGCGATGATGCAACGAAGTTTGTCCACAGGTCTTGCAGTGAGGAGGCCGCATCCCGTTTCACGGTTTGAATATTTGTCTTGGAGTCCCATGAGGTCTGATGCAGTGAAAATCAATTTTTGCTGCATGGTGCATTCGTACGCTATTTCACACAGTTTGAGGAAGTCATGATCTTGGACAGGGAGCTCGAGAGTACTCTGTAGGCCTGGAAACATCGAAGACACTGTCTCACACACAAACTCGTCATAGAGTTGTGTTAACGTAGGAGGGAGGTCCTTCCTTGACAAGAACACGCGTGAGATAATGGAGAGCACAACAGGGATGGAACAGAGGCCCTTGATGTGGGGAAGAGCATCCAGCTTGGCAGAGAGCTTTGCAGACAGTTCTGACTTGCCTTCTTCTTCAAAGTACTGGTCTATGAAGTGTTGTATCTGTTCACTGGTGAAGCCAAGAACTTCAATGTTAACTAAGGGCACCTTTGCAGACTTGAAGCGATGGTAAATTTCACTCATCACTATAGAGCGGGAGGTGAGGATGATGTGGCTCTTTCGGAGTGGTGACCTAAGAGGGTCGGGACTCAGCAAGTTAACAAAGAAGGTGCAGTGGCGAAGATCATGAGGGAGTTCATCGTAGCCATCCAGAATCAGTAGCGTATCAGCACCACAAGTTGCTTTCATTCTCCCAACAACTCTCTCTATCTCACCAACTGACTCAAACAGGTCCATCAGCTGTTTCAGCTCAAAGGAAGACGGGTCCTGTCCCAGTGGGACGAGGTCGCGCAGCTCCACCTTCACCACCAACTTGTAGTCGTGGGATGCCATGTTCCTGGACACGTCTTTACACAGTCTTTTGGTCAAGGTAGTTTTGCCTGTGCCAGGAGCACCACTGATAACCACCAGTCGGTGCTTCTTCACCAGTGACATAATGGGGCCATACTCCACCTTACTCTGCAACTCTGTGAATGCACTGTCAACTCCCTCCTTCATTGAGCGAACAAACTTCAGGTGGTCATCTAAGGATTTCGGTACAAAACGTGATAAAGCCAAGTTAATGAATTCCATTTCCTGATCCTGCTTGTGAGAGGCATAAACGACGGTTATTTTCTGGTACTCGTCTCGGAGAGCATCAGAGAAGTGTTGGAACTAGGCGACATTAGAGAGAATGAGGAGAACATCCATTTTAATCACAGCATTGTACATGAGCACTTCCTGCCGTGCCACACATGCGTACCATATTCACTTCAAAAAAATTGTCTTTAGATTTTCGTGAGGATAAGTATCAATTCAAGTGCAATCCCATCACGAAGAATTGTCTGTTTGTCTAATTTCCAGACCATCTGACGCTATGTTCATCACATTCGCAAGTACATTTGAAACATACATTTGAATACATTGAAACACCACTGTCAGTTTGCTAATGTGACCTGCATGTGACCTCGTGAACAACTTGCAGCTACTTTGAGTGACGTCATCTACAGTCTGCATTTGTGGTAATGTTTGTTTAATTGTACACTATAATATTTGATGAACACTAACCATACTCACTTCAAAAGTCTGCCGTATTCATCACTTCTTGTCCATATATATGTACGTACATGTCTGTAGCCAATCTCACATTGTAAACATTGTTTGTTAACATCATATTGCTTTGGCAATGGACTTCAGTGATCATACGATGCATCCAGACTGAGATTGAGGTTCCCAAGTGTATTTTGAAAGTGGCCATCATGGCCACAAGCATACTATTGATGCAAGTGTACTATTGATTCACCTTCATCCTAATCTTTCGTCGGTAACACTAAATATTATCACTTTTGATGGTTTCTTCACGTCAGCTCAAACGTTCTCAAATGACCTCTTAGCTTCACAAAGGTGCCAAATTTTTGGAAGCAAAACGATAATTCACTCTATTGGTAGCCACACAAAATGAAGAGAAACACATCTACGTACATACAAATTCACCACCCCATAAGTATATATGTTCTTGTGCTTTATCAACAACTCAACCCTCACACTTCCATCAGTAAATTGCATAATGCACTCCTAACCAACTTTTAAGTAACACGTGCAGTCCACACATTGTAAAGCACACAAATCTGTGCTTTACCCATTACAGTGTTTAGCAAAATGGTTATGCGAATGACATGACTTGACTCAACTTTACACTTTGAACTCACTTTTGGCGGACAAGCTATAGCTAAAGTAGGGTCAAAGTTCAAAGGTGAGTTGTAATCGAATGACGTTCACGACAACCATTTTGCTACAATCCTGTATAACAGACTGGTTTAATCTGCCTTCTTTGCATAAAAACACCTACACACAACCCCAGCACACACATGCACCCACACAACACAAGCAGCAGCAGCCAACCTCCTTCTCTCCCTCACTCTCTGACCCTCTTCTAGGTCCTGCAACGGTTGAGAGAGACAAGTTATAATAACAATGTGACCACAAAGTAAACATAAAGTCGAAAATGCATGTGTTCAAAGCATTGTTTGTAACAATTGAAGCACAGAACAGACCAAAACAAAAATAAGGTCAATTGGACGGACTGGTCATTTTACCTGCGATTACGTTGCGTGTAAAGCGATAATCGTCTTTTTTGCCGCGTCTTCTCAATCATCTGCTATCCCTTCTCCTGTTATCCCTTCGATACTTAAGGCGCAGCTGAGCGCAGTTGAACAACAAAATAAGGACAGAACAGCACGCCACAGCGCCAGAGTACGACTTTACTCAAACCTTAGTTGCACAATCATTTTTACCCATCGCCTGCAAATTTCAAAAAGGAGTGTGAACGTGATGAAACACATTTAGAGGAATATTAATTACTAGCAAAGGCATCCCGCCTAGAATGTGGACACAATTACTAGCAAGTAGTTCGAGTTTGGGGCGTCCCATTGGCGCCCCACGAGTTTTTTAACTCGAAACACTTGTTGTTCGTTTGTTCGTTCAGGAATACGACTTAGAAGTAGACTTCAGTCGCAACATAAATGGATAAACGTAGTTCTGCCTGATTCTAGGGAACAAATTCAGTGGCTGCGTACTTCTCTACGAGGACAGATCTATGCGTGTATGCATACTTTAACACTGCACACAGTCCAATACTGCATTCCTACGCTTTCATACAAATCTGCACTGATTTTTATGGAAAATTTGCAGCTAACTGCGCAGCTGATTGCGGATGTCCGCAACAGGAAAATGCAGAATTCTACAGATATAAAATAAGGACAGAACAGCACGCCTCAGCGCATCAGAGTACGAATTTACTCAAACACTAGTTGTGCAATCTTTTTACCCATTGCCCACGAATTTCAAAAAGTAGTGTGAATGTGATGAAGCACATTCGATACACATTGCATTTGATTTCGTCTGATGCACATTCTGATGTGCATTACAGTACATGTGAACACGGAGACACCCAAACCTGCTAGACCCTCATGGTGGAAGTGAAATCTATTAAAATAACATATCCATGCAATGGAGGCTGTGCAGAAGAATAATGTCATTGTAATTATGTGTGTATGTAAAAATCATGCTTACTTAACAATGCACAAATAGTCTTACCTGTTCCCAGTTTCATCTTCATGTCTTCACCCACTTTTTTCATGTTTGGATTACTCTCTTCACCTCCCTTCTCTGCCAATGCAATGATGATGTTACAGGCTTTAATCAAGGCTTCCCTGGTGCACGTCCACTTCAGGCAGTCATGCAGAATATCATTTCTCTGCCTATAACCATTAGCCTTCGCTACATTCTCCTGACAGCTTTGAGGAACAATGCCGTTGTGCTTCAGTTCACCAACAACAGCCTTAGCATCCACATATTTAAGGAACTGCTCACGAAAGAAGTCTAGAATGTATTCAGCTGGAAGGAAAAGGGGACACAGACATTCATAAAAATTTGCCTTTGCACGCGAATGCTCTGGGTCATTGACAGCAAGGGTGCCTGTTTTGTAAATGCATATAGGCATTGAACATGTAGCTACGTTGGGGGTTCTCAGTTCAAAGGACAATCTTTCATTGTCTTTCAACAAACTTCATGAATCATGGTCCTCAGGTGATTGCATATGCCGCAATATTACCACCAATAACTACTGTGTGAAACTAGGTCATGTGTACTGTATGTACATATGACCTAGAGCTGAGAACCCCTAATGTAGCTACACGTTCAATGCCTGCATGTTTGTACTTATCCCTCATTATGTCGGCATGAGCCATCCTTGGCCAAGTGTGCATTGCTATGAAGTAGAATTCTGTCACCACATAAACGAATAAACGTAGTTCTGTCTGATTCCAGCGAACAAGTTCAGTGGCTCCGTACTACTCAATGAGGATCGATCTACGATCTGTGGCTCTGAGTCATGACGGCATCTCCAGCACGTCTTGTCAAGGAGTGCATGGAACTGGAAGAGTCCTGTGGTGTGATGATCACAAAGGGCATGCTGGGAGGGCAGAGGTCGTGGGACAGGTGTCAGAAGGATGAGCTGCAAAAATTAGATCGAGAGCAGCTCCTCAAGAGATGCAGGGCGAAGGTTCTGGTAGTGGCAATGGTGCAGGATCCTGTGGGGTGGCTGAGGCTGTGGGGCTCAGTAATGAACTACGGAATTCAGCACACCAGGGGCCTGCAGATGCTAAGTAGGCTCATGTCCAACCATGGTGGCGTATTTCTTTGTCAGTTGCATCCATAGCTGTATGAGAAGTGACCAACGCAGAGGACCGAGCATTTAGTGACATATGAAGTGTGTATTGTTTGTGTGCGCACGCCGGCTAGAGTGCAATCAACAGTTATAAGCGCTGCCTATTGTTTACAGTTGGCGCGAGCGGCGGCCATTTTGGTAACGAGGAATATGTATATAGAAAGTTACGGCAAGACGCACAATGGATATATATATATATATACAGACACGCTCACTGTACTTCTTGTACATGTGGGGCTCGCTCAGGCTCGCCCCAATTACATAGACAGCTATTAACATAACAGCTAACCTGAAGCTTCCCTCTCCTTTCTTGGACCTGGATTGCTCTCTATGTCTCCCGCTAGGAGCAACAGGAGACCGAGGAAGACACACAACCGAACAGTCACAGCCTTAGTGATGGAGTTGCTATGGTGTTCCACAAGACTTTGGAGCACAGGACAAGGATAGTGGGGTCTGATCATGACCTGTGGGGAGAACAGGGTGAACAACATTTGAGACACTGGCACATGGTACAGAGGAAGTCAGAAGGACATCCATCAGGGAGCATGCAGTGAGATGGAGCTCACTCACCCTAATGCGCTTCACAAAGGACTTCTGGACAGTGAATGATGTCACTAAATGCCCATGGATTTTTTGGCCACACCTCACACCTCTCCCTAGTCCAAGAGAAGGAAACCTTACAAGTTGCCTACCAATCCGCTTAGACAATGCTTGGTGCTTGAACCTGTGTAAAGTGAAATGTATAAGCAATTACACATTATACTCTTCAAACCACTTTGCACACAGGCTTCCAATGCAAACACAAAGAGTTGATTGAGACACCATACACCCATGAGAACCCACCTCTTCAGAACTGCCATACACAAACAGTGAGTGGAGAGGGCACAAAGATATACACACAGGAATACCCGTGTCTTCCGACAACAAGAGATGCCTCTTTTACCTACATGCATTAGACAAGAAAGGTGGCATCACGGCACACAAGGTAGGAATGGTGATTGTTTATAGCATGCACCGCACCTGACAGTGAAGATGCTTTTCTAAGCTTCCGCCATGTCTCTCTATTCATTGTCCACAGAGGTGGTCCAAATTCAAAAAGAATTAGTGAGATGTGTGCAAACAGGTTACAGGTAACCAATGTTGTGTGCCAAAGGATGAAGTCAATGGGAAAGGTGATCCCATGAAACATGGTCTTAAAGGCTGTGCTGTAGCTTGCCACAGGAAGAAGAAGCTGCCATTGTCCACTTGTCCCTTCTGGACCCACAGGACCCTGTACAGCAAAGAGGGCAGCACACCTCCTGACAGTTGGGAAGGTAGACATGTGCCTGGTCTGATGATGTGTGCATGGCTACAGCAGTAACTTGTGCAGGGCTGAGGAGGCTGACACGAGGAAGCTGGGCTCAACATGTAGCAGTGTAGGGAGGGAGGGACTGGGGCTGTGAGAGTGTGTGCTAGGCTAAGCCATACATGTGGAGCATGTCCACTATTGTTTACATAACGAGACCTTTGTGGTTTTAGCACATTCTTTATGTGCACATATATGGCTGCCTGTGATGCATTATGTGATATAAATTCTATATAGTAATGCAGTGCTCTTCACACAATAAGCACTAGTCCGGGGGAAACACTGCTATTTACATCAAGACATCGCCAAATGGATTCAAAGAGCCTATGCTGTCATTTTCAGAGGTCAAGGCTTCTTCGTATAGAATGACGTCTCACCCAGCCAACGCTAACTCGCGATTTACAAGACCACAATGTGAGGCCAGGGAGTACAGTCATGGTCTCAAAGAAAACAAATTTAAGCTGTAATCTGGATACAGTACGCAATGTTTGGTCAAAGTTTCTGTTCAAACCAAACTAGAAAGGTGGTAGTGTATGGAAGTGGCACTATCTGCTATAATATGGTGTACAAACTTGTTAACGTCTGCATGTTCAAACTTGTGTTGTGTACACTTGGAGCTGTTTCTTGTACAGTGTGTGGAAATTTGTACTCAATTGTTTCGAAGTGCAAAGGAAACATCTCGAAATCCACAAACTAAGAACCCCGTACATGGAAACGACATATAACCGTATATGATTGCAACTAAAACAAACAGCCGAGTGTAAGTATATGACGAGATTGAGCCAATACAGTAGTCAGTGACCCTTACTGTCTGATTCTGCAGAGTGTCCTGCAGTGGGACCTCAATGAGGCAGGTGTTGAGGTGACCATCAGACGTTTTGACAGCTACTTGTGGGCAGTCCACGCCACAGTCTCCTGGGCCATGCCACGCCCACTTTCCAAAGAGAGAGCTGAGACAGTCATCGATCACCTCAGTGAGAGGATACTCATCAGGGAATTGATCACTAGCCAAAGAAAGGCTGGACTGGTTGGGATCTAAGGATGGGAAGAAATTGAGGTCTCTCAACAGCAGCAAGTCACTGTACATGGAGTCTGGCATGTGGCCTGGCAGAGATGACTATGGCTGATATGGGCACACTCCACAGCAAAGTTGGTGAACTGGTGCTCAGCAGTAACAGCACTGTGGAACCACAATGTTAGTGGGTGCACAGTGCGACACAAGCTATACAGAACACAGACCATGCACCATCAAACCACCAACCTGTCGCCAGGGCCTTCACTGCTTCTGCTGTGCGCCCAATGACCTGTACACAGCTCCTCGCAGCCAACAGCAGGAGGAGAGAGTACACGTACACACGCAGCACTGCCCGTGCAAGCCGTTGGACGCGTGATGAAGCGCTCCTCAGTCTGGCAGTGTTGAAGATGACCGGCAAGTGGTTTGGGCGGCGAACACGAGTAGGAGCTCTGTAGTGCTTGGAGGAGCGTGTCATGTTCTACAGAGGGACAGGAGGATCGAGGGGACTGTTGGGACGAGACACTCTCTGAGGCGAAGGGCGCGGTCAATAGCGTCACAAAGTTTTAGTGACTCACTCTGCGAGGTGGACAAGGGTCGTCTCGCAGACCTTCTCTGGTCAGCGGCAGTGTTCTCACCAGAATTTTTAAATAGGGATGTGCAGGGGGGTGGAGTCCAAAGCACTAGTCTCGAACCCAGACCCTAATCTCCGCGTACTACTATTGCGCAACCGTGGAGGATAGGGCCTTCTCCACCGTTGCGCAATAGTAGTGACGCGGAGGTAGGGTCTGGGTTCGAGACTAGTACTTGCTTGTGTATAACTGTTTGCTAATAATTTTGAATGTGTGGGTGTAGCTAGTTAGGTCCGGGCCTAGAGACACTGGCATGTGCTGGAACCACTGACAACAGCACTGCTGACAGAAAGACAGGACCTGAACAAATGAGGTGTAAGGAGGAATGCAAACAGTTAATTGTCTGGGGGATCCTCCACTTTGTAACCTACACCCCCACACGTCATACCTACAAATAGCTACCAAGGTCACAGCACAGGAAACATTGCAAACGGTGGCAAGCGCACACACACACAGACACACAATCCCCGGCCTTGTTCACTCTAGCACTCCAGCCTGATGACGTTGCCAACATGGAAGAATGCACCGTTAGATCCTGTTGACAGTGTTCCATTATAGGGCAGACAGTGAGAGGCCTAGCCCAGCAAGAGTGCTTAGAGCTGCACCACATGGGACTCTTGAGTGGAGAGAGAGGAGAGGAGGGGGTGAAGTGCTAAGGCACAGTCACTCACTTGCACACATTTGGTCTGGCAATTGAGCATGCCTGTCACGTTCCCCACTACAAGTACAGCTTCGTTCCTCATATACAGTGGAGTCAGCCATGAATATCATTACACAGTTAATACTGCATGGTTTAGTATTGGTTGGTATGATTAGGGTTTAATTGTGTATGTGAGAAATATGAGGCACGGGTGCTCATTTAATGCATGCACATATGCACACGTACACACAACTTTGAGGGGACACTGACGTGAACACAAGTAGTGCATGTGTAGGGGTGGGGAGAGAGTGGGGGAGAGGGTGGGGGAGAGGGAGGGGGAGGGGGAGGGGAAGGATGCAGTGATGGCTACCACATACATACACACATGCACACACACCTCATTGGAGGGGACACTGATGTGGAAACAAGTAGTGCATGTGCACACACACTACACGTGTGAGCAGTGCAGACAACAGAAACAACAAACACAAGCAAGTAGTGAGGTCATACAAATGCATGTCCCAGTGCAGATCAGCCGACACCTCAGGGTGCACCAGTGGCCCACACAAGCCCCACTGTTGGTCACATGACTGTCATGTGACCACGTACTGATGCACCTCATCTCCCTGATCTGGCTGCAAATGTGCAGCCCAAAGGCCTCAGAGTGGTCCATGGCTTGCAGTTGTTGCATGTGGTTCTCTCAACCACAGCACATGAACTTGCCCTCCTCCATCTGGTCCATGGGATGGAGGGAGGATAAGTGGCAACACACTTATAACACGGCTGGTGGTCTCCCATTGACCCACCCCCTACACTAGCCCTGCCCACTCACTCACTCCTACCACAGCATCCCAAGAGCAGCTTGCAGATGGTCACACAGCGTTCAGCTCACAACCCACCCTTCCACTGACCTCAATCCAGGAGGGGCCGATTGCAGTTGCTTCCACAGACCCTGCCTGCCCTCCTGTGGGTTGGCCTTGATCTGATGCAGACATCTCATGAGCCTCTGTCAGGATTGACCACACCAGATGTGGTGAGGAGTTGGGTCAGGAGGACCCTCCAAAACACACTGGACACTGCCACTTGGGATGGGAGGACACACCAAACACCTTCCACACCACCAGCTACAGATGAGTGCTGAGCGTCACATTGTGTGGTGAGTCTGAGCTGTCACCAATCACCAATCTTTGGGATCACGTAATGAGATGGAGGCGGCCATTTTACAAGTGGATTACTATTAGCAATTTTATAATTTATAGTAAAGACTACAATCATTATGCAACCTTCTATTACACTTAGTGGGACACTAAACAGTCTGGCATGTGAAGGTACCAGTACTGAAGGCCGCGCATGTGTGTCGGGTCTACATCAACTGTACAGTGATCGATCTACGGTCGAGTGCAGCGCAGCAGTGGACGTCACAGCTCTACCCGCGACCACCTGGTGGGCGGTGGGGAACGTGTGGTACTCGCGATGGGTCTAGGGAGGGGGTCTATTGACAATAGACCCACAGTAAGGCTGAGTCGAGGGGCGAATTGTATTTGGAGATGTTCCCTCTGTCCGCGCTGGCACGACATGACGGCTGTCGTGCTGTCTTGTACCCGAGCCCCTCTCGTGAGCGCTCACTGCAGTCTCAGTCCTGATGATGTTTTGGGTGTGTTGGGCCGGGTCCATGTGTGTTGGGTTGTGTCCAGCTGTCAGTGCTGACTGACTGCCGTCTTGTGCACCAGCTGCATGTGTGTCTGTGGCAGTGGAGCACTCAGTCACTTGTACATGTATACCAAAGTGGAGTGAGGTGGAGTTGGCTCGGCCTCGGTCTAGCCCAGTCTCAGCCGTGTAGCTGCCCTCCTAGTACAGCTGACATTGAGGAGATACAGAGGGGACAGTTGAAAGAATGGGAGTGTAGATGAGTGGAAATGAAGGGAGGTGAAAATCTTACAAGGGAGTGGGTGCCAACTTGTTTGTTCACACAGATGCTTTCAGCTGATGCTGTCCCATCATTGCTGCTCATTCACTCTCCCTCCCCTCCCCTCCCCTCCCCCCCTGTAGCCGGAACAGTTCAGTAATACAGCAGTGACTGCAGTCAGTGGTCCCAGCGGGATGGGAGGGACCTGGGGAAATCCTATGGCAACAAGCACCTCTGCCCCTGGTTACTATGGCAACAGTGGTGGTGGATTTGGAGGGAGTGGGATGACCCAAATACAACAGATGGCGAGTGACTGGATGAGGAGTTGAGAGGGAGGAGGGGAGAGATATTCGCCTCCCAATTGGGTTAGGAGGAGGAGTTAAGTAGTTAGACTGTGTGTGTTACTGGTGTAGCTGTTTGAGAGCCTCCTTCTCTGATGTCCTTGTCCCCGCCCTCTGCCCCTCCCCCTGCAGGTTCTGAGCACCATTTCAGGGTGCACCATGGACCAAGGCATTAGCATCTACGAGCTGATGAAGAAAGTGGGACAGCACGGCTATGGAGAGAAGAACATCAAGTGAGGGTGCCCGTGTTTAAAGGTCCACCTGTTTCTAGTGTGAGAATTCACCTTACTTGTGAATTGTATCTTGTTCTCCAGAGCTGCAGTTGAGTTTCTCTGCAACGAGGGCCACATCTACTCCACTATTGATGACGAGCACTTCAAATCCACTGAAGCTTAAATGTTTATAGAAAATTATTGCCAATGCATGACATTGTGTATTGTGTGTTCTGTTCTGTTCAGCTGTTCCGAATGCACTTGAATTGGCCTCGGTGAGCCCTTCATGTGCATGTTGTCTCAATGTGTACATGAAGACAGTGCAATACCAGTCACTTTCAGTGTATGTATGCGCATACACACAATTACAGTATGAGTATATTGTATAATAGGGGAGGGTATATTGCTACATATAATGTGGCAAGGCATATATATATTATAATAATTGTGTGTTGTGTTATGTTCAGCTTTTATGAGCACACTTTTGACGTATATAAGATAGATATGCATGCATATTGATGTTTTAATTTCAAGAAAAAGTCACTTCAACAATCATTTTAAAGAATCCTTTAAAGGATTAGTTTTTAATACCAGGATACCATCAGTAAACAATGTAAGTACTAACAACAGCCTATGCAAAAGATAGGTATATATATAAATTTTATATAAAATGGAGTGTGCCAGCTACGCCACACACTAGCTAGCTAGAGTGATTCTGTACCTTGTAATAATTGCCTGCAGAATATTTGATATAGCTTGCAATACGTATATATGTGCAATATACACTAGCCCCGCCCACTCCTACCACAGCATCCCAAGAGCACCTTGCAGATGGTCACACAGCGTTCAGCTCACAACCCGCCCTTCCACTGACCTCGATCCAGGAGGGGCCGATTTCAGTTGCCTCCACAGACCCTGCCTGCCCTCCTGTGGGTTGGCCTTGATCTGACTCAGACATCTCATGAGCCTCGGTCAGGATTGACCGCACCAGACGTCGTGGTCTCTCCACAGCACACCGGACACTACAGGGTGTCACATTGCACCTCACGGGCTGTTCCTCCATTCGATTTCGCGTTAGTACGTGTGCTCAGATTAGGCAAAGTTAGCATTTTCACCATCACTTATTTCTCGACGACGCCTGGCATGGGTCGAGAAAAATTTCACTTACATCCCAGTAAGAGTATACCTCGAAAAGGTATATATAAATGATATGTTTTAATCTACTTATGGATCCAAATAGATGCAATTCGTTAGACGAGCAGTCGATTTCGTTAAGTTTGTTCGAACGGAAATAGGGCACTCTATCTTGTTATATTTAAATGTGGTGGTGGTGAGAGTTGGGTCAGGAGGACCTTCGAATTCCACAACACACTGGACATGGCCAAGAGCAAATATCACTTACGTCGACCCAGTAAGAGTATATTCATTCATTCATAAAGGAAAGTATTATATTACTTCTATATAATTATACACATTTGGCTAATAATTAATTGCAGTACTGTACATGTATATTTAATATTTTAACATGTTAGTATGACACAACACTAAGTCTATCATAAAGTAAAATTGCTTATGTCAACATTATACTATTCTTTACTACCCTTATTCTACAACCACACTCTGCTACAGTGTGCATGTACACTGTCACGTGGTGCACATTCCAATCTACAGGCTTACACATGTATAGGTTACATGGGCATGCATATAATGAAAATCGTCTATATATTATAACTAATAACATATTTAGAGTTCTTGCTGAGAGAGATCAACGTTGCCATGGCTCTGTTCCTCACACCACGTGAGTTCACCCTTCACTCACTCTTGTTGGCTACAACACCGTGCACCTCGAACAGCAGCAGCAGTCACCTGTAAACAGGTAGGGAGACAGGTAGAGGGAAGAAGAGATGTACACAGAAAATTTGACCAGATCAAATTGCAATCATTTAGCTAATTCAATCAATCAGTGGACACCATTGACTGTTCAAAAGCTATGCATGTTAAGCCAAAAACAAGACAAACCAAAGCAGTTAGCCAATACTCAGTAAAAAGCTGGAAAGTGAGATGTCCAACTCCGTGAATTGGCTAACTCTGCCAGCGAAGGTGGAAAAGAAAGCTCTTCTGCAGAACGTTTAGAAGCTCTTCCGCTGCTGTCGCGTGAAAGTATCAGAAAAATCTTTCAAGTACGTATACATTGCCAGTGACCAATGACAGCATTTGGCAATGTTAACAACAGAGAAATACACACACTGTGTGTGATTATTCCACCATGCATGTGCTGTTAATAGAGATGACAGGTGCCGGTGCACTAAGATGCTCACTCTACACCTAGATACCTCTGCATGTGTGGGTGAACAGCCAATACGCACAACACACAGTGTACATCAGACATTCCATAGACCAACACTGGAAATGAGGGCATGCATGCAATGTGTACAGAGGTAGGTAGACAGATCTCAGGTGTTGTGAACAGTAGTGTGATGTCAAACACAACTTAATTGATGCTTAGCAGAGAAGACAAGTGCAACTGATCCACTTTGTGCTTGGCACACCTGCATGTTCTCCGAGTGAGGGTGGGCGAGGTGGTGGAGGTGGGGCGCACTCGAGTCCATGGGGTGCTGGGGAGACACCTGCTCCCACTGCAAGTGGGTGGTGGGTGGGGCCTGGAGGAAATGGAGAAAGAACATCTTGTAGTTTAGCTATTGTGTGTGCTGCAAGTGTTGCAGACACTGGAGCAAGACAAGATTTGGGTATAAGGACTGCAGAAGAGGGAGGGTAGGAGCAGGGTGGGGGTGGGGCCTAAGTGTGGGGTGGGGGCAGGAGAGTAAGGGGGAGGGGAGGAGCAGGGTGGGGACAGGGCCTAAGTGTAGCTAAGCAGCTGCCTTGAAAGTACCATGTCTCATGTCTCCAGGGGGAAGTCACCTGACACATGGGGCAGCAGCAGTGCACAAACGCAATCACAAGCAGGCTGCACTTCAAAAGTCAAAACGAAGATTAGGTCAAACGTGAAAGGTGAAAGAATGAGAGAAATTAGGTGCCCACAAATTAAAGTATGTGCACTATGAAGATGTTGCCATAGCAACAACAAACTGCATCCAAGCAGGCTTCACTATCTGGGAGGAAGGGGGAGGGGAGGGGCAGGAGAGGAAGGGGGAGGGGAGGGGGCAGGAGAGGAAGGGTAGGGAGGGGACAGGAGAGGAAGGGGGAGGGGAGGGGGCAGGAGAGGAAGGGGGAGGGGAGGGGACAGGAGAGGAAGGGGGAGGGGGAGGGAGGGGCAGGAGAGGAAGGGGGAGGGGAGGGGCAGGAGAGGAAGGGGGAGGGGAGGGGCAGGAGAGGAAGGGGAGGGGAGGGGCAGGAGAGGAAGGGGGTAGAAAGAGGAGGGGCAGGAGGAAGGGGGAGGGGTTGGACTAGCAGGATAGACTGCTAGATGGAGCACAAGCACTGGAGCATGCAGTGGGTGAAGTGGGCACACTCAGCAGTGGACCACCCAGCGTAGGAGAGTCCACAGTGCGCCCCCACACAGCTACGTACCTCCACACAGCTCCCCCCCCACAGTCCCCCACACAGCTCCCTCCACAGCTCCCTATATATACACAGTGCGCCCCCACACAGCTCCCCCCACACAGCTCTACCACACAGCTCCCCCCACACAGTTCCCCCCACGCAGTTCCCCCCACAGCTCCCCCCACACAGTTCCCTTGTACCAATATTGCTATTGGAGGTACACTAGGCTAGAGTAAACAACAACAAGGCTAGAGTAAACAACAACAGTAAGTTGGTACTCTCACCTGATCCAGAGCGGCTGATGCAGGGAAAGGTGAGTCTATGCTTATATCCATACTTAGAATCTGGAGGCAATGGCGTGTGTATGCCTGGACCATCTGGTGACTGGTGTGCATGCCCCCCCCCCACAGCCCCACGCACACAGCTCCTCCCAGCTCCCTCACACAGTTACCCCACACAGCTCCCCGTGCAGCTCCCCCTACACAGCTCCCCGCACACAGCTCCCCCACCAGAGTCCTCCACACACAGCTCCTCCCAGCTCCCCCACACAGTTACCCCACACAGCTCCCCACACAGCTCGCCAAACACAGCTCCCCCCCATACTGTCGGTACTCTCACCTGATGCAGAGCGGCTGATGCAGGAGTAGGTGAATCCAGACTCAGCAGTATACTTGCTAATGATGAACTGTCTCTGCACATCAGTTGGAAGTCTGCTAATGATGTAGTGGAGGAGGTGGTCTCTCTCATCCTGGTCGTACAAGACAAAGTGTAATCTGTGCTTGTTTCCTGAAATGACCTTCAACACAGATACTCCAAACTCCACAATGAGTGAGTCTGACATCTAACAATTGAGGAAGGAGCAACAAGCGGAATGTGAGATATTATATTATACATACAGAAAATGCAAATACACATTTGCACAAGCAAACACAAAAAAGTTATACAGATACATACATCCATGTGCACACACACACACAAGTTGCCTTGTGCATGCAGTGATTGCATAGCAGTGGGAGTAGTGTACACCCTAACCCCAATCTTAACCGTAATCCCAACCTTAAAAGCTATAGCTGACACTCGACCCACACATCACAACCACATGAACTGCACTAGTGCTTGGTACATTGACAGTGAAATGTAATGCCACATCAACTCACATTAGCCCACATTCCCAGCAAGCACTTCTCCACTTACTTACAAATGTACACACACAAGAACACCAGGTGACACTTGGACCACATGTCACAATCACATGCCTTGCACTAAGGCACTGGTACAATTTGTCACAACAATGTTATACCACCTCAAACTTACATTCCAGATTCCCAGCACCAACTTCTCCAGTCGACCCATTCCAGACAGAGTCTGCTCTACTTCAGTGAACTTCACATCCCTTTCTCTTGCACGCTGCATGAAGAAGCAACTCTGGTCATTAACATGCACAACCCACCAACACAACTGATACACAATGTGCTGAGTCAGCAAAGACAATGTCAACACAATATTCCACTCTCGAGACCAACTACCACATGTCAGCCGACTCACTGGCAACAGGGCCATGTTAACCTCAAGGGTGGAAAGTGTGCTCCTGGTCACACAACACACTCTGCCACACAAACATGCGGGGTACACACAACATGTTATAACAAACAGCACACATACACACAACACATGCACAGAACACAAATGATATGCACTAGCTATCATCACCAGTGACCCAGCAGCACCCTTTCAATGGGCGGCAGTAGGAGGGGGCAAAATGGACAGTTGATGTGAACCCAGTGAACTGTAGCATAACACATGCATTACATCCACTTGGTAATAAAAGAACAGCATTGCAGTGGTGAGTGTCTCCACAGGAGACTCTAGCTGTCACAATCATCTCATGCACGTGCCCTTTGCATTGGGGCTGCAATCCACTCACCTCCTCAGGTGTCTATTACTGCCAGTGTGGGAAGACTGTTTGATATCAGTGGCCATGTCTACTGAGCTACACCCAAAATGTGGGGTCACTTTACACATGCCCCAATACAGAAAGGACATTCCAGGCACGAAACAAGTCAAATAGTGATTGGTACAACAGACTACATACGTATATATGTCGCAGCAAACTGTATATGAGCACACACTGTACCTCTTGTGGGGGGTGGATGCTTGTACACTCAAGGTGTTTCACTTGACTGAACCACAAGAACAACCTCGGCAACACATCCACTGGAACACGCCTCAGAGTAACATGTTGAACACTTCCGTGAATGTCTGCAGGCACTGTGTAGGAAAACAGGAGTAGAGTTGCACATGTAAACACAATACCTACGTATACATACTTAACTTCACATAGCCGTCCTCACTATTGCTTGTTACACACTATACACTACATCCAACTGAGTCACACAACATGCGACTGACATACACCAACCTACCATCACCAGGGCAATCCCAGTTGATGGGTTTAAAGTTGAGGTCCACTTCTGATAAAGATTTACTTCGTCCAATACCAATCATAAGGTGACGACAGAACTCCTTGGGTAGAGTCACACCACCAGTCACACCATCATAGAGTCTCAACGTTTCAAGTGCCATGTTTTCTCCAAGTGCCTTTTCCATCTCCTTCAGGACCTCATGGTCCATTGCCTGTAGAATAACACATCAACACAGTTCGTCATGCAATGGGATGGGGAGAAACACCAATTGCCACTGTCACACACTACACACTGCAAGTGGGTGTCACCCTCACAGCTACTGCATGAGGCACTAGCTGTCAAACAGGTACAACACACCTGAAAACATGCAGTTAGTGCATACACACATGCACACATCATCCTAGCATACAAATAGACCATCAAAGCATACAGTACGTATGACACTGCACTGCTGGATATAGATGAGGAGTACAAAGAGACAATGACATTGCTAAATTAAAGTTAAGGTAAGGAAGTAACGACACATTACATGGAGTTACAGTACATTACACTGTAGCATAAACTGTTGAATGGAATTGATGACGAGATTGGAAGTGGTTGTGCAATCATGATGGCTGTCATGCCGTGACTGTCATTGTGATGTGCATGGTCCAATACTCAATGTGCCACCACACACACGTGCAGTTGGGTTGGAGGTTACAATGAAAACAGAAACAAAACAATCTCAGAATGTCCACATTACCATTGTGCCTCACAGTGATGCCTACCTTACATCCTTGCATCACTTGACACTCATTCACATGTCATACTCATAGTATACATCAGCATAGAGAGTCTCGAGAGGCTTACAATTAAGGGTACAGGGTACACTCGAGAGAGATGAAATGCCAGCCAAAAGATAGATAGCCAGAGGGCTGCTGAATTTGCTATGAACTACTCAAGCTGTCGTCTTTACATAGCAGCCAAAAATGCCATGAAAGTGCACGCCTTCGTCCTTGACGCAAATATGCGTCATTGGCACTTACGCGCATGCAATTATTCAACGCATATATGCATCATTGGTAATTAAAGGGTTAAGACAACACAGCCAGTCACCATGAAATATACAAAGAAGGTTCAAATTGTTGATTAGGCACATATTGGTGTGGGTGATGTCTTACAGATGAGGATAGATGGTCTCTAGGAAGTATAATGTGGGTGTGGTGAAATAGGTTCTTACTGAATCAAGAGATGCAAGACATGAATCATCATTACACCTCACACTGATGCTTACCTCACAGCCTTGTATCCCCTTACACTCCACCTCTCGTACATGTTGGAGGCACAGCAGCTTCACTGCTACACTTAGGGGAGGGAATTTCAAGTACACCTTGCCAAAGTGACCTTTCAAGGTATCATCTGTGAAAGGTAAACACAACAACATGTCATGCACTCAGTGAACTCTAAACATGGCAGACACATTCTGCAGCTCATAATGACATTCATTACCCATCACCACACACCACAACAGTGGCTAGTGGTACACAGTGGCAGAGCTACTCATGCAGAGTCACTCCACACAAACACTGCACCAAGTGGTCACTGCTAGTACAGATGAGGATGCTCAGCCAGTGTCACTGATGCACACCCACTCTCACCACATGCATGAACCTTCCACTGACAGACCCTTACTTGACCCCAGACCTTGTTGGCCATCCAATTGAATGTGTACACGCTGTATGCATCAGAGTCTGTGTGCCCTCCACTCTCACCACAGTTGCTGATCCTGTCAAAGAGGTCCTCAACCTGTCTCCAGGCTTCAGGACTTCCTGCATAGTCAATGCCAACACATGGGAATGACACTATGGGAGTAGCATGCGGCCATGCTTTGTTGCTAAGCAACACCACATCATGCAACGATGGATTAGTAAATTCACGGATATACACTTCTAAACTTGTGCAGTAAAAAGTGGAACAGAATGGCTACAAAATAACATCTCCTGAACAGAAGTACTACACATACTACACATACTACACACCAGTGTAGGTAACACTATAATAAATATAGTGTAATTACTGTAGTATCATGCATGCTAAGCACACTGAAGAGAGGGGAGCAGTCCTTCCACACAGTAATGCATGAATGCACGGGTAATGAGATAAGAACTATTAACCATCTATTCCAGTATAAATGGAATACAACAAGTAAAAGACAGCAGACCAGCAGAGGAGCATCAACCACCTTGTGGTGTGACTTGCATGGATACAAGGGTGTACTTCATGCACGACCTGCAGTACTGCTTCATCTACACTAACTCACCACGACCGTGAATCATCAGCGTCTGCAGTTGCTGATGGCGCAAACAAGGCTCGAGCAAACGCTGGACCTCTGCCACGACTACACCTCTAGGCAACCCTACTGCAAGATGCTTCAGTGAGCTGTGCTGCTCCAAGCAAAACCCAAAGGCAATAGAGTCGTAAGCTGTTTTAGGCGCCACAAATACCCCTTCTCCCATGACACTTGGCATCAGCCTACCAACCAAATCCCTGTCTTGTGTCTCAAAGAACGACTGCATCAGAAGCTCATCAAAGCCTTTGATACCCCTAACCTTGCTGTTCTGAAGGAGGTCGTAGTGTGCCATCTTCGTGGTCCCACAATAAAAACGCCATGTCTGTGCCAGGTGGGGCTGCCCGAGATGCTCATCCCAGAATGCATGCTGAGTTGCAACCTTCAGCCGAGCAATGTGGGCTGCAGCTAGGAACTCCTGAGCTGTGAAGTGGATAAAGAAAAAGCTCTCGGCGATGATGCAACGAAGTTTGTCCACAGGCCTTGCAGTGAGGAGGCCGCATCCCGTTTCACGGTTGGAATATTTGTCCTGGAGTCCCATGAGGTCTGATGAAGTGAAAATCAATTTTTGCTCCATGGTGCATTTGCACGCTATTTCACACAGTTTGAGGAAGTCATGATCTTGGGCAGGGAGCTCGAGAGTACTCTGTAGGCCTGGAAACATCGAAGACAGTGTCTCACACACAAACTCATCGTAGAGTTGTGTTAACGTAGGAGGGAGGTCATTCCTTGACAAGAACACACGTGAGATAATGGAGAGCACAACAGGGATGGAACAGAGGCCCTTGATGTGGGGAAGAGCATCCAGCTTGGCAGAGAGCTTTGCAGACAGTTCTGACTTGCCTTCTCCTTCAAAGTACTGGTCTATGAAGTGTTGTATCTGTTTACTGGTGAAGCCAAGAACTTCAATGTTAAGTAAGGGCACCTGGGCAGATATGAAGTGATGGTGAATCTCACTCATCACTATAGAGCGGGAGGTGAGGATGATGTGGCTCTTTCGAAGTGGTGACTTAAAGGGGTCGGGACTCAGCAAGTTAAGAAAGAAGGAGCTGTGGCGAAGATCATGAGGGAGTTCGTCGTAGCCATCCAGAATCAGTAGCGTATCAGCACCACAAGTCTCTTTCATTCTCCCAACAACTCTCTCCATCTCACCAATCGACTCAAACAGGTCCATCAGATGTTTCAGCTCAAACGAAGATGGGTCCTGTCCCAGTGGGACGAGGTCGCGCAGCTCCACCTTCACCACCAACTTGTAGCCGTGGGATGCCATGTCCATGGACACATCTTTACACAGTTTTTTGGTCAAGGTAGTCTTGCCTGTGCCAGGAGCACCACTGATAACCACCAGTCGGTGCTTCTTCACCAGTGACATAATGGAGCCATACTCCACCTTACCCTGCAACTCTGTGAATGCACTGTCAACTCCCTCTGTCATTGAGCGAACAAACTTAAGGTGGTCATCTAAGGATTTCGGTACAAAACGTGATAAAGCCAAGTTAATGAATTCCAGTTCCTGATCTTGCTTGTGAGAGGCATAAACGACGGTTATTTTCTGGTACTCGTCTCGGAGAGCATCAGAGAAGTGTTGGAACTAGGCGACATTAGAGAGAATGAGGAGAACATCCATTTTAATCACAGCATTGTACATGAGCACTTCCTGCCGTGCCACACATGCGTAACATATTCACTTCTAAAATCATCCTTTCAATTTCTGTCAGGAAAAGTATCAATTCAACTGCAATCCCATCATAAAGAATTGTCTGTTTGTCTAATTTCCAGACCATCTGACCCTATGTTCATCACATTCGCAAGTGCATTTTGGGTCACTTCTCCATTAAGGAGGTAAGGATATAGAAACACCTCAGTCAGTTTGCTAATGTGACCTGCATGTGACCTCGTGAAGAACTCGCAGCTACTTCTTTTAAGTAAGGTCATCCACAGTCTGCATTTTGTGGGAATGTTTGTTTACTCACTTCAGAAATCCACCATTTTCGTCTCTTTTTGTCCACCGTACGTACGTACATGTCTGTAGCCAATCTCACATTGTGAACATCATTTGTCAACATCTTAGTGCTTTGGCAATGGACTTCAGTGATCATAAAACGCATCCAGACTGAGATTGAGGTTTCGCCGTGTATTTTGAAAGTGGTCTTTATGGCGAGGGACACGACTTATGCAAGCGTACTATTGATTCTCCCCCTTCATCCTAATCCTTCATCTGTAATACCAAATACCAAATATTTATCATTTTTGATGGTTTCTTCACGCCAGCTGAAACAGTCTCAAATGACCTCTTAGCTTCACACAGGCAAATTTTGGAGCAAAATGATAATTCACTCTATCGGTAATACAAAATTCAAGGCAATTCATGGTAATGCACTCCTAACCAACCTTAAGTAACACGTACAGTCCACACATTGTAAAGGACACTAATCTGTGCTTTGACCGTTACAGTGTTTAGCAAAATGGTTGTCGTGAACGACATTTGACGACTCAACTTTAAACTTTGAACCCACGTTTGGCAGACAAGCTATAGCTAAAGTAAGGTCAAAGTTCAAAGGGAGTCGTGAATTGAATGACGCTTGCAACAACCATTTTGCTACAATCGCGTATAACAGACTGGTTTAATCTGCCTTCTTATCATAAAAACACCTACACACATGCACACACACAACACGAGCAGCAGCAGCCAACCTCCTTCTCTCCCTCACTCCCTGACCCTCCACTAGATCCTCCTCCTCCTCCTCCTCCTCCTCCTCCTCTCTCAACTGCATAGTGCAATGGTCGAGAGAGACAAGTACTAGTCAACAAGTTAGGGAGGAGACACCTCACACCCAAACCTGCTACACCTTCATGTGGTGCATGTAATAAATACCCTTTGCATGGTGTGAGTGTACATGTATGAGGCCTTCCCTACCACTATTGACAGTAGATAGAGATGGTACCACTATGCTGCATGCACTCATGACACCTGGTGAAAGTGCTCCTTCTAATGCATATACATAATATCCTCGCTGCATGTTTGCATCCCTGAATCAATGTGTATGGTATATTGCGTACGTTTTACTCTTTCTCTCTTGAACTCTTCCACTTTTGCCAGCAGTGCATCAGCCCAGTGTCCATTGTTTGTACCTTTCAGCATTTTGAGGAAGGTGAAAAAGTCCTCATCTCGTTTTTTACACAGACAGTCAACAACTGCACCCATCTGGTCAAGGTTGCCTGGAAGTTGTGCTACATGCTGTGCCTCTGTTCGGCTCATGAAGCCACCAGCCGCAATGGGCAGCTGATCTTCAAGCCCTGTCTTCAGATCTACATTCTCCTTGAGTTTTGATTTGAAGAACAGCAAAGCGTCCTTATAGCAGTCACTCATGCCAGCTACAGACAGGGCAAAGTATGGCATGCAAGAAAAACAGATCATGACTACAGTACTCGTAGAGTACATACATACCCTTCACAAGATATAGAAGTGCAAGTGTGAATGAGGAGACAGGTATCTAGCTATGTGTGGATAGCCTTGCTACCTATGTTGTATGACATGGCAGAACATTTGATTACCATGCTGTGTGGAGGGCACAAGTAATGGAGCATGCAGTCGTGGAGTGATTGTGTATATATATATATATATACACATATGCATACCACATATATAGCACACACCTACAGTAACTACAATATTAAAATTTCCATTAAAAATTTCAAGGGATTTAGAAATGTCCAAAAAGCATAGAAACAAGTGATGACATCTCAGTAGCTACTTTGACCCATCACGTTCTTTGAGATCAGAGGTCCTAAATCCCGTGGAGTGAACTCAGGACCACTCTGCAAGGGATTTAGGACCTCCTATCCTCAAAGAATGTGATGGGTCAAAGTAGCTATTGAGATGTCATCACTTGTTTCTATGCTTTTTTGGACATTCCTAAATCCCTTGAAATTTTTAATGGAAATTTTTAATATTCTAGTTTGTTTCCTTTTTAGACAGCTATAGCTACTGATGCACACTGAATCTGTAGTGACCGTCTTTGTTTTCGCATAATAATTATACTTTTATGTTTAGCCATTAGCTATAGCTAGCTAGCTAATTTATTGAGGAACATTTCTACCATTTAGCTAGCTATTCTAGGTTTAGCTACGAGGTGCTACGTATGTACGACGCAGTAAAACATTCCGTCGTTCTGGAGAATGTGGCTGGCTTCGCGAGACTAGACGCGTATATACGGTCCCGTAATAAAATGGCGGCGTTGGGGTATGTTTATACATTGGG
Source organism: Aplysina aerophoba (assembly GCA_949841015.1). NCBI lineage: Eukaryota > Metazoa > Porifera > Demospongiae > Verongiida > Aplysinidae > Aplysina > Aplysina aerophoba. The sequence goes on from OX465041.1 coordinate 1,133,363, forward strand.
GAAACAAACTTCGCGTTACCCCGAACGCTGTACGAGTCGGAATGCCACCAGCACTGAATTCCTAGTGGTTCAGATACCTCCGTATGTTCACATGTATGACTTGGATCTGTAGGTGTCCTGTGTCAATTGTTAGAAGTGTGCAAAAATGCAGTGGGAATAATAATAATAAGAATATGAAAAAGTGAAAACGGGGTTAGAGCGACTATGACGCTTTTCCCTCATGCGAACTCCAGGTTGTATTTGGGAACGTTGTCGCACTTAGCATCTTGAAATAAGCCTATCCATGACCTTTAATTGCTCCAGTTCGCGACCGTTTCACTAGTTTTACCAACGCGCGCTAATACATTAGATAGGAGCCGCCATTTTGAACCAGAGACATTCCTGAATAGACGTCACTACTGTGACGTCTGATACACAATAATTAACTAGCTAGCTAGCTACATATGTACATATCTAGCTAACTGGCTCCATCAGATAGTGCTAGGCTCAACTAGCTCCATCTATAGAATGTTAGCTATGCATGTAAAAGATGTGTGCATACAGCTGCCTTTACTGCAGTGTAATTAGTGAGTGTTACACACACACACACATGCCGACATACACAGTTTCTTGCAACCAGCACAGATAACTATACCATGCACATACTTAGCTAGTACCTACAGTAATACACAATGACCATACAGTGTGGACTGATTCAAATGTCCTGGCGGCCACTTTGTCCACTTCTACTTACATTAGTAGAAGTGGACAAAGGGGCCGACAGGACATTTGGACCTATCTGCATTGTCTACGTCTATAGCTAGCACCAAATCGGCAAACTTAAGTGTAAGCCACATTTCCCACTATTGTACACAGGGGGTGTAAATAGCTAGCCTGCTTTCACAAATCATTTCCAGAGATATCCACAGGGGTTTCAAGCAGTACTGGACAGGGTAAGATTTGTGATTTCATGATGGCCATGTCGGACGAAACCATTGAATAAACACATCACAATCAAACTTGTTTTATATTCAAATTGTATTATAAAGTCTACACTGCAATTTTAGGACTTGTGAAAAATTTTCTCTTGCGAATATTACCTGCTAGACGGTAGTAAGCGATGCAATGACCAAGTGCATGTAATATCAAAAATGAATACATCGATCTGTAACTATACCAATACCTGCATGGTACAATCCACAAGAAAGTACCACCGTATCCTCTTTCTACCACCACAACGACTAATAACAACACATGTGTGTTCCTTGCACATCCAGCTGTGCTGACATGAAGCTGCCCTATACCTACCTTGGAGAGGACCAGGGTTCTGCTCAATATCACCAGCGAGGAGCAGCAGTCCACGCAGAAAGACGTAGGGCTTAAACACAGCTTCAGTCAACCACATGCCAATGCACGAAGCACGTCTTAGAAATGCATAGCAGAAAGTGGAGGGTCGCGACTGTGGGGAGAGCAGGGGACAGTCCCATTGGAGAAAATGGACATAAACATTATGAGTAACCTTGACATGTGTCACTGACAGCTGCAGGGATAAGCACATTTGAGACACTGGCACATGGTAGAGAGGAAGTCAAAAGGGCATCCATCAGGGAGCAGGCAGTGAGATGGAGCTCACTCACCCTAATGCACTTCACAAAGGACGTCTGGACAGTGAATGACGTCACTAAACGCCCATGAATTTTTTGGCCACACCTCACTCCTCTCCCTAGCCCAAGAGAAGGAATTCTTATAAGCTGTCGGCAAATCCGCTTTGACAATGTTTGGTGCTTGAACCTGTGTAAAGTGAAATGTAGCACCAATTACACATTATATTCAAAACCCCTTTGCACACAGGCTTCCAATGCAAATGCAAAGAGTTGATTGAGACATCATAGACCTGTGAGAACCCACCTCTTCAGAACTGCCATACACAAACAGTGAGTGGAGAGGGCACAAAGATATACACACAGGAATACCCGTGTCTTCCGACAACGAGAGATGCCTCTTTTACCTACATGCATTAGACAAGAAAGGTGGCATCACGGCACACAAGGTAGGAATGGTGATTGTTTATAGCATGCACCGCACCTGACAGTGAAGATGCTTTTCTAAGCTTCCGCCATGTCTCTCTATTCATTGTCCACAGAGGTGGTCCAAATTCATAAAGAATTAGCGAGATGTGTACAAACATGTTACAATTAGCCAAAGTTGCGTGCCAAAGGATGAAGTCAATCGGAAAGGTGATCCAATGAAACATGGTCTTAAAGGCTGTGCTGTAGCTTGCCACAGGAAGAGGAAGCTGGCATTGTCCACTTGTCCCTTCTGGACCCACAGGACCCTGCACAGCAAAGAGGGCAGCACACCTCCTGACAGTTGGGAAGGTAAACACGTGCCTGGTCCAATGATGTGTGCATGGCTACAGCAGTAACTTGTGCAGGGCTGAGGAGGCTGACACGAGGAAGCTGGGCTCAACATGTAGCAGTGTAGGGAGGGAGGGACTGGGGTTGGGAGTGTGTGTGCTAGGCTAAGCCATACATGTGGAGCATGTCCACTCTTGTTTACATAAGGAGACCTTTGTGGTTTCAGCACATTCTTCATGTGCACATATATGGCTGCCTGTGATGCATTATTATGTGATGAAAAGTCTAGTAATGCAGTGTTCTTCACACAAGTATACAATAGTCTGGGGAACACTGCTATTTACATCTAGATATCGCTGCATGGATTCACAGAGGCTACGCTGTCATTTTCAGAGGTCAATGCTTCTCTGTAGAATGACGTCTCACCCAGCCAACACTAACTCGTGATTTACAAGATCACAAAGAAAACAAATTGAAGGTAAAGCTGTAATCTAACAATTCTGTATACGGCATGCGATGTTTGTTCAAAGTTTCTGTGCTCCTCCTGTATGGAAAGACTCGACTTTTCTTGATTCATTATCGTTTGGTATACACTAGCTCAAGGATTTCCACAATAATTCACGTCTTTCAACCACTATACTTTCATCAGGGAAACTTTTCTTGATGTATCATAGGGTACTCAATTGTTTCAAGTGCAAAACTTAGGAAACATCTCCAAGTGCACAAATAGGAGCCCCATACAAGGAACAACATATAACCGAATGATTACAACATAAAACCGCAAGAGTACAACTAAAACAAACAGCCGAGTGTAGGTATGTCTCAAGATTGAGCCAATACAGTAGTCAGTGACCCTTACCGTGTGATTCTGTAGAGTGTCCTGCAGTGGGACCTCAATGAGGCAGGTGTTGAGGTGACCATCAGACGCATTGATAGCTACTTGTGGGCAGTCCACGTCACAGTCTCCTGGGCCATGCCACGCCCACTTTATGAAGAGAGAGCTGAGACAGTCATCGATCACCTCAGTGAGAGGGCACTCATCGGGGAATTGATCACTGGCCAAAGAAAGGTTGGACTGGTTGGGATCTAAGAATAGGAAGAAATTGAGGTCTCTCAACAGCAGCAAGTCACTGTACATGAAGTCTGGCATGTGGACTGGCAGAGATGACTATGGCTGATATGGGTACACTCCACAGCAAAGGTGGTGAACAGGTGCTAAGCAGTTACATGCACTGTGGAACCACAGTGTTAGTGGGTGCACAGCGCGACACAAGCTAGCCAGAACACAGGCCACCATCAAACCACCAACCTGTTGCCAGGGTCTTCACTGCTTCTGCTGTGTGCCCAATGACCTGTACACAGCTCCTCACAGCCAACAGCAGGAGGAAAGAGTACACGTACACACGCAGCACTGTCCGTGCAAGTCGTCGGACGCGTGATGAAGCGCTCCTCAGTCTGGCAGTGTTGAAGATGACCGGCAAGTGGTTTGGGCGGCGAACACGAGGAGAAGCTCTGTAGTGCTTGGAGGAGCGCGTCATGGTCTACAGAGGGGCGGGAGGAGGGGACTGGTATGACGAGACACTCTGTTAGTCTCGCGTAGCCAGACCGCTACCTCCCTATGACAGGTGAAGGGCGCGGTCAATAGCGTAACAAAGTTCTAGTGACTCACCAGTCTCCCAGTCCACTCTGTGAGGTGGACAAGAGTAGTCGTGCAGACCTTCCCCGGTCAGCGGGAGTTGGGAACAGGACAGGAAGATCAGAGGACTTCAACTACAAGCTATGATTGGCGGGGAAGACAGTGAAGTATACAATTAGCAATTTATACAGCAAAAAGGCAGTTGTTACCACAAATACATTGTACAGTATTTATCATTTTATACAAATTATCACAAATAGAAATGGCATAATTACAAGTACTAAATGATGTGTTATGCCTCACTAACGGGAAACTACCCACTGCGCGTTCAGCTGCAGTCCACGTGTGCGATGAGAGGAAGGCCGTTTTTGAACTGTGCGAACTACAGGACGCGCTGGTGAGGTCGTGGCGTGGAGCAGCAAGAGAAGCGGAGGGCATTTGAGAGGGACCACATCGAAGATGGCCTTAGCCTTTAGCTGACTACATTCGAAGGACTGTCAGTGGATAGTCTCGTACCCGACCCTGTCCGCCGGCCGCCATTTTATTCGCCGCCTCCCAGGGTCTGGAAAAGACTGCACCCAAAACCGTTGCACGGTCCTAGCCTAACACAGACCAATTAGGTCCTTTGTGACGTCATTTGCGGTCGCATGAATATCGTTATTGTCATTGAATGACAGAGCTGGAGGCAAATCGCGTAGGTAGACGCTTCTTGTGCGAAGCAGCACCCCTCAGGAGGCAAACGCAAAAGACCAGTTCTTCCAACAAGCGATCAAAGACGCCCAGGACGACACGGTGATCATGATATTGACTAGTCTCGTACCTGACCCTGTCCGTTGCCGCCATTCTATTTGCAGCCGTCCAAGTGTCTTTCATAGCGTGTTGGAAGAACTGCTCTTTTTGCATCTGCCTCCTGAGGGTGGATGGTTTGCGTAAAAAGTGTTTACGTAGGCTCTGCTTTCAGCACCGGCATTTTCAAGTACATTAACGATATTCATGCGACCGCAAATGACGTCACAAAGGGCCTAATTGGTCCGTGTTAGGCTAGGACCGTGCAACGGTTTTGGGTGCAGTCTTTTCCAGACCCTGGGAGGCGGCGAATAAAATGGCGGCCGGCGGACAGGGTCGGGTACGAGACTAGTCAGTGGACGGATAGTCTCGCGGGCCCAGACCTCTTCCGGTATTGCGCAAGCGCACCGAGAAAGGGTCTGGGAGTTATCCTATACTTAAGTCGTGGAGGCTTTCTAACGCGGTTATTGGTTGACACCTCGTTATCGCGTTAATTGCTAAGTGTTGGTAGCTAATTGGCACCGTGTAGTTCGGTCGATGATCGATGAAACACTGCTGTACTTTTGTAAGCGTCCCTCAGGGAACAAGAAGCATTTCCAGAGAGTTTTGGCACAGCTAGTGATCTTCTGCGCAGCACAATTACAGCAAGCTCATTTTATTGTATCGCCCCCAAGAATTCGGCCGTGATTCCACTTGGAACGAAGCGAGCCTTTTGGTCCAGCATTAGTGCCGACAATGGACTAATAACCAAAGCAATTGACGTCTTTTGCGGCCGTTCCTGTGCTCGCTGAATGACCTAGGCAAATCCCATAGATTAAGAGACTTGCCGTAGCCAGTAGGGAGACAGAACATCTCGCCAACGAACGAACTCTACTACCGCTTGTACTAGCTCCTGCTTCAAGTTATTGTACCCTGCTTTAGCAGCCACGACGGTACGCGCTACAGCTTCGATCCTGGCACAGTCGATACCTAGTCTCGCGTAGCCGACCCTATTTCTGCCTCCATTTTTACAAGCTGACGTCATCGCTCGGCAGAAATAGGGCTGGGGCATAACGTTCACATTTCTGGTGCAGCGGTCCAGCATTCCTGGACCCGCGGTGATAATTAATTGGCTTTGATGTGTCACCACAAACGCGGAGGCGCCTACTCACGACTGTAGCCGCATAGTCTCGTCCCCAGTCCACTTCCGGCCGCCATTTTTAATGGGGCTCGAAAGGTGGTCTGGCACATTTAGTCGAAAAGCTTGGCATTCGTAAGGTACGTCAGAGACATCACGTGACTAGACGACTAGTGACGTGGCCGCTACGAACCCGGTACCGTCCCGTCCGGCTGCCAGTACAGACTGTGAGATGGTGTTTAGGAAGTCAAACACAGCTAGTGTGGCGAAGCACAGGGATTTGCCTTCGCCTGTTGGTAAGGAAACGAAAACATCCTTGCCCTCTAGGAACTCCCGAACCGCCTTATCTTGGTCGCTCGTAGCTGCAGCGTATCCAAGAGTAAGGAAAACATGCTTGATGGCATCGTTCACAAGCTCTACTGCGACTCCCTTAACGTCAAGCCTCGGTATATCCAGGATTGATGCTCGTAGAACGCCGCTCGTTATTACGCGGAGTGACGCGTCATTTTCTGGCAATCTGATTGGGCAGAACGATATCGTTCTGCAGTGCCAAGCTTTTCGACTAAATGTGCCAGACCACCTTTCGAGCCCCATTAAAAATGGCGGCCGGAAGTGGACTGGGGACGAGACTAGTAGCCGCACTTCACACTGACGCTTCCACGGCTAGTCTGGCCAGCTAGACCGTCCCAACAAGCGCCGAGGGGCGAGGAAGGGACGGTCTAGCTGGCCAGACTATTCCACGGCCCTTTGGTCTGCCCGAATCGAGAAAGGTCGGTTCCTCCGAAACAGCGCGACGGACCGACCTCGAGGATGCAATCGTCATCGTCACTATAGACTCTAAGTGTTGACTAAGCCATGCGGGTCTAAAGACAGTCTCCACGTCGACGCGCAGTACGTCGTAAGTGTGTTAGCAACGGCAGTGAACACTTCAAAGGGTATACAGTTTCTTAGCTGCTGATTGGGTCCACCTCTAGGGCGCCCGGCGCAGACGAGGACACAATAAGTCTAAATGGCATCCCGGAAGTGCTTGGTTTGCCCATAGACACACGAAGGAAGATCTATGGTTTGCCAGGAAGACGTCCGTAATAAGCGTAGTCGGCGCAGCATGCAAGGAACGTCAAAAGAAGCCCTTCTCTACATGGATACCCCTGAGTCTTACACACAGACTGAGAGTAAAGGGCTAAGCTTAACTACTGCAGGGTTGGTTGCAGGAGCTCAAGGCTTAATCATGAAGAAGGCGCCTCCGCGTTTGTGGTGACACATCAAAGCCAATTAATTATCACCGCGGGTCCAGGAATGCTGGACCGCTGCACCAGAAATGTGAACGCTATGCCCCAGGCCTAGTCTCGTACCCGACCCTGTCCGCCGGCCGCCATTTTATTCGCCGCCTCCCAGGGTCTGGAAAAGACTGCACCCAAAACCGTTGCCAGGTCCTAGCCTAACACGGACCAATTAGGCCCTTTGTGACGTCATTTGCGGTCGCATGAATATCGTTATTGTACTTGAAAATGCCGGTGCTGAAAGCAGAGCCTACGTAAACGCTTTTTACGCAAACCAACAACCCTCAGGAGGCAGATGCAAAAAGAGCAGTTCTTCCAACACGCTATGAAAGACACTTGGGCGGCTGCAAATAGAATGGCGGCAACGGACAGGGTCAGGTACGAGACTAGTCAATACCATGATCACCGTGTCGTCCTGGGCGTCTTTGATCGCTTGTTGGAAGAACTGGTCTTTTGCGTTTGCTTCCTGAGGGGTGCTGCTTCGCACAAGAAGCGTTTACCTACGCAAATTGCCTCCAGCTCTGTCATTCAATTACAATAACGATATTCATGCGACCGCAAATGACGTCACAAAGGGCCTAATTGGTCCGTGTTAGGCTAGGACCGTGCAACGGTTTTGGGTGCAGTCTTTTCCAGACCCTGGGAGGCGGCGAATAAAATGGCGGCCGGCGGACAGGGTCGGGTACGAGACTACCCAGACCCTATTTCTGCCGAGCGATGACGTCAGCTTGTAAAAATGGAGGCAGAAATAGGGTCGGCTACGCGAGACTAGTCGATACCCGCCGCCATTACTGCAATAAATACTCGGTTTGCACGTAACGGGCTCCACATGTCCACATCAAAGAAGTGTTATAAAACACCTAGTCCGGCGTTCCCACGGATATTACACGACAACACTTGAGCTAACTCCCAGACCCTTTCTCGGGGCGCTTGCGCAATACCGGAAAGGGTCTGGCCCTGTGAGACTAGTGGACGGACGGACTTGACCAGTGAATACCTGGTGAGGCGGGGCTCGCTGGGGAGCTGGGCAGTGTGGGCGTGTCATAGTCGCGCATTGTCAGTGATGTGGTGTCGCAGCTAGCCTGGGCTGCTAGCCCCTACTTCCTAGCTACAGCAAGAATTAAAGCGCATACGGTAGTAGCTCATGGAGTGGTCAAGTGATTGGTGTATTATCGGTTTCTTGGTCTTCAGAGCCGCTGTTGAGTTTCTCTGCACCGAGGAACACATCCACTCTACTACTGATGAGGTCCACTGACACATGACCAACACACTCTGTGCTACTGGCCCCACTCTCTATATATCCCACATGCTCTCTGTTCAGCACAGGAAAATTACTATATATATATATTACTAGTGTGCGTGTATATAATATGTACATGCATGCGTGTGCGTGCATGGGTGTGCACCATGGTTTCACTTGATAATTCAATCATGAAAACCTCAACAGGTATATACAAAAATTTATACATTGCAACAATTGATTAGTTCTGTAATTCATTATATATTGGCAATAATAATATACGACCAACGCTTACATACATCATTTCATCATACACAACATACATACGTAATATGAAATAATGACACATGCATCTTGCAAGGCTAACGACAGACTAATTAGGTCATGACAGACAATGAGCATTCACTGGAAACATCACACATGTACAAGAATGTCATGATCACGAGGAGCAGACTGAGAGTGACGAAAATGGCTACTGTCAGTGTCAACATGGAACGGTACAAAGAGGATGAAGTGGGTGTGTCTGTGTGGGCGTGTCCTATATATGGTGGTGGAAGGGTAGTGTGGTGTGGTCCATGTCTACGTCTGGGAGTGTGTATCCGCATGTGTAAGGAGGTGGAGTGGTTGGCTCTGCAGAGGGGAGGGAGGAGGTGGTCGCTCATCAGCTCACAGCACAGACAGCAAGTGGTGATAAACAAAAGTACACACACGCACGGATGCACGGACACAGGGACTGCTTGCACCACATTATCATCCTAATGTCCATATGTGCGCACACAGACACACACAAGCATACAACACAAGCATACAAGTCACATTCACACACAGTAGATGCACAAATGTCATGCAGAGTGCGGTGATCTGCAGCACAGAGATGCACGTCTGGTCCAGTGGGGCAGGGGAGCCTGAGGGCCTAAACAGGGCGGGTGGCATGTCGGTACATACTAGCCCACTTGCTAGTCTGCTCTGTGTGAGCAACCAGGTACCATATCTCCACACATCAAGGGTATCCATGGAGTGCACACATGCCAGAAGAGGGGATTGAGTGATTGATAGATGTTACAATACCATGAGCCAGCTAGGCTATGCCTTGGTCACTGAGGCATTGTGAATGAGACCATCAAGGTGTGCCGTAAACATGTCCCTTGGATACGCTTTGACAACGACCCAGTGGTTGGACTCTGATGCCTACGTAAATAGGTATGGAAATGATGAGGTGGGCAGTGAGGCCTCGAGCTCAGTGGTCCTAGTGACACTGGTATGGTGATGAAACCAATGAGTGATGGTATTGCATTACATGAAGCCAGGTGATAGAATGCCAAGTGGTGGAAGCAGGAAGCCAGTTGTCTGTGAAGATGAAAGCCAGCAGCCATGGGAGCACTCACTCACCCACCCACACACAGCCCCCACACACCTACTGCCTACACAAATTCTACACAGTGCTGGCATGCTGTGACACCACCTGTAACTATAGTTCTTCTGTTGGATGCAAGCTTCAGGATTTGGCATTGCACATGGCAGGTGTTGCAGCACTTGGCAGTCAACTGATACCACTGACTGTTGAATCTGTTTATAAAAATGTTTACTTCGGAATTTCACTGGACCAATAAAACATGTGAAGTGGCATATCCACGTTTTGCAACCAACCCTGCGTATGTTGTGTGTTTGCATGCGTGTGTGTTATGTGTGTTGAGTGCACGTGTGATGTGCATGTGTGGGTATCTCACCTTGCAGTTCAATGAGGCAGAAAAATGGTGATCCTTCAGACCACTGTACCATTATTCAACAGTCACATTATGCGCACTGCCTTTTTACTGTGTGTTAATACTGAATTACAGCCTGTTGTTACGTCCATGTCTACGTCTCTGAGTGGGTGTGTCCTCATGTGTAAGAAGGGGAGTGGTTGGTTCTGCAGAGGGGAGGGAGGAGGTGGTTACTCATCAAAGCAGGGCGGGTGGTATGTCGGTACATACTAGCCCACTTGCTGGTCTGCTCTGTGTGAGCAACAAGGTACCATATCTCCACACATCAAGAGTATCCATGGAGATACAGGTGCGCACATGCCAGAAGAGGGGATTGAGTGATTGCTAGACCTTACAATACCCCGAGGCAAGGGTCTGAACGCATGAGCCAGCTAGGCTATGCATTGGTCAGTGCGGCATTGTGAATGAGACCATCAAGGTGCGCCGTAAACATGCCCTTGGATATGCTTTGACAACGACCCAGTGGTTGGACTCTGATGCCTACGTAAATAGGTATGGAAATGATGAGGTGGGCGGTGAGGCCTCGAGCTCAGTGGTCCTAGTGACACTGGTATGGTGCTGAAACCAATGAGTGATGGTATTGCATTACATGAAGCCAGGTGAGAGAATGCCAAGTAGTGGAAGCTGGCAGCCAGTTGTCTGTGGCACTTAAAAGATGAAAGCCAGCAGCCATGGGAGCACTCACCCACACACACACACACAACCCCCCCCCACACACACACATGCCTTTACAAATGCTACACAGTGCCTGGCATGCTGTGACACCACCTGTAACTATAATTCTTCTGTTGGATGCAAGCTTCAGGATTTGGCATTGCACATGACAGCTGTTGCAACAGTGGAATATCTTGGCAGTCAACTGATGCCACTGAATGTTGAATCTGTTTATGAAAATGTTTACTTTGGAATTTCACTGGACCAATAAAACATGTGAAGTGGCATATCCACGTTTTGCAACCAACCCTGTGTATGTTGTGTGTTTGCATGCGTGTGTGTTGTATGTGTTGAGTGCACGTGTGATGTGCATGTGTGGGTATCTCACCTTGTGGTTCAATGAGGCTGCTGCCATCCACAGTCCATGGACAGACGTAACCGACTCCCAAGGCAGGATTCCATGTACAGACTGCTATAGCCATCCACAAACCATGCAGGGCAGTCAATAAGCAGGAAGACCTTGCTCCTGTGGGTGGGCTTCTGAGTGATGAAGACCTGCGTGAAGGCACACTGTCTGACACTGCCACCAGCTCCTTCCCTCCACCCAAGGACTGCTACAGATGGTCTTGAGTAGTGGACACTGTTATGCCTCTGCATCTGAACAGAGAGAGGGAGCATGGGCTTTTGTTCATGACACTGTCATGCACACAGAAATGAACCACACACCTGCATGGCCTATTATGATAGCAAGGAACATGGTACAGCATCAGTGCAAGCACAACACACACACACACACACACACACACACACACACACACACACACACACACACACACACACACACACACACACACACACAGTCACACACACCTCCTGTATTAGGAGCACAATGTTGACATGTCACCTGCAACCAACGCACCTGCATGTAGATGGCCTCGTAGACCACCAGCTCAGGGCCACTTTATCACATCTGCTGCAGGTCCAGCACCTTGTCCTCACAGATCCCCCCCTCCTTAACTGAGTGCTGTGGCTGCAGCGACACTAGCAGGTCCTGCAGCAAGACAGGCAGCAGCATCAACCACAGTAGTCACTGTAGGAGTCGTCATACAAATACAGCCACACAAATCGGAGCACAAACAATATAAGCAGGGACACCACACCTCACAGCACCAGCAACATGCAACATACATACAAAGAGCTACCAGCATTTTGTGTTACTACACGTTTACTGAGCTTTATGTGCAGTCATGCATGGTTTGGGATGGAGAATGAGACCACAAAGTGCACCAGCACACCGTTCGCAAACTTGTTCTTGGAGAAATGCATGTGCGCTGTGTCAAGTTTGAGGTCAGTTGACCGTCACTGTTGTATCTTGCCTTCTTGATTGAAGAACGTGACAACCGATTTTATTTCAGATTGTGTATGCATCCTCCGCTAGGCGATCAATTTTCGTCTCGCCTCCAAAGTGCAATCGCGAAGCGAATGCCGAAGAAAGGCGAGTAAAGGAAGGATGAATTGGATCGACTAGCTGAGCTGAGCCTGTATATACTTTCCTGGCCATACACAACATGTATACCTCGTGAAGGTGCTTACAAAAAGGGATATCTCACTCGTTCTCCTGCAATTGAGTCGGTGATGAAACTCCATAATTTGTATTTTCCTTCAATTGTAAAATGATCTACAATGCGCGGCAGTCTCTAAGAGTTCAAAAGCATCGCTAACTCGCTTGATTCCACCAGACCACCAGACTCTCTTGCAATCTGCTCAATTAGATACCGATGCCATTTCGTTGCCAAAGACGCACGTGATCCGCTCGGGAGCTCCTACAATTCCGGTGTCGCGTTGCCAATCCCCCATCCCTTCGTTTATCTATGAGTTAGCTAAGCAAGAACACGTGTGCAGATGATGCACGACAGACAAAACACTGTTATCAAAATACTCTTCAATGATATGCAAATCCTCTTGACATGGACAACGGAGCAGCATTTGCCACTAACACACGCTGTGCTGTAGCTACTGCTTGCACTGATCACAAATTGAGGGCTGCTCTCAGGTTCCTTCTAGCTAACAGCTTGCTAGCTAGCTACCACAAGACTTACAACACACAATAGCTACGTAGATGAAATTAATAAATGCAGGTACGACCCAGTGTAACATCAACTCACTAATATTTCGGATCACGTAATGAGATATCAAACAAGACATGAACTGCCTATGCTACGTACCTGAGAGTCCAGGGCGGCCATTTTACAGTGGGTTACTATAAGCAATTTTATATAACAAAGACTACAGTCGTTATGCATGCATTCTAGTACACTTAGTGGGACCCAAAACAGCCAGTTATGTGGAAGGTATAGCGTGCCTTACCAGTACTGAGCCGCGCCTGTCGGGTCAGCTGGCGAGTCTACATATGGTCGAGTACAGCGGAGCAGTGGACGTCACAGCTCTACCCGCGACCACCCGGTGAGTGAGGTCCTCTGGGAGCTGGGCGGTGGGGAACGTGTGGCACTCGCGTTGGGTCTGGGGAGTGGGTCTATTGACAATAGACCCACAGTAGCTATTGTAAAAAGCTGAGTCAAGGGGCGAATTGTGTTTGGAGCTGCTCCCACTGTCCGCGCTGCCGTCACGACATGACGGCTGTCGTGCTGTCTTGTACCCGAACCCCTCTCGTGAGCGACGTGACACTGCAGTCTCAGTCCTGATGATGTGTTTGTGTGTTGGGTTGGGTCCATGTGTGTTGGGTTGGGTCCATCTGAGCCCCACCCACTCATCAGCTGTCAGTGCTGACTGGCTGCCGTCTTGTGCACCAGCTGCATGTGTGTCTGTGGCAGTGGAACACTTAGTCACTTGTACATGTACATGTAGCTGTCATTGAGTGTTGGTGTGACCAGTGTGAGGAGTGCACGCATGCAGGACTGCACTGCACCCCAGAGTGGGCCACTGTCCTCACACACCAGCAGTGCACTCTACATGAAGGGGTGTGGTGCAGGTCAGGTGGGGTACCACTGACTGCTCACTGCTCTCTGCACTGCACCACAGAGTGGTCAGTAGGACCTCAAGTGGACGGTGAGGAAGGACACTCAGTCGTGTGTTTGTGTCTTCCTGGTAAGTTGTGCCAGGTCCCCACTCCACCTCACTGTCACACTGCACTGCTCCCCCAACCACCCCAGCAGGGGTTGTCTGCTGCCCTGAACATGTTTGAGTGTGGAAGATGTAGCCCTGTGTGCCCCAACAGGAAGGCTGTGTACAACTGAGTGGTGAGCTGCCCTTTGTCCAGAGGAGGCTCATCACCATCTCTTGTTACAGTAGCTGGAACGGTAGGCCTCAGTAGAGAGGGGATCTTTAGTTCTGGTGACCTTGACCGTGTGCATGTGTGTGTATGTGTGTCTGATATGTCAAGTGATGCAAGTGCTCATGCAGCTTTGTGTGAGAGAGCGAACCACAGAACGAGGACCGTTTTTGCATGCTTCGCAGTGTGTGGACAGTATACGTGAGCACTTCACTCTGCTGCTGGTGCTGTGTTGTGACTCTGACAGTGGTGAGTGCATGGGACACTTGTGCACATTCCTACACATGTTGACATTCCTACGTCTATGTCAGTAAAGTGGGAATCGGATCCAGAGTGTCCTTCCTCTGACTGCGTCTATCATTTATAGTGCTACTCATACTGGTGACAACGGGTTAGAACTGGATGGTGTGCCACATTCAGTATGGAGGGTGTGGGAGGAGGTGGTAAAGTGTGTGGGTGTGACAGATGACTGGAGCAGGAGGTTGCCACCTTTCAATGCAGTACACTGAATCAGTCCCCTACTTTACCAAGAAGGCATTCATTTTCACTGTAGCAAAGCATGCAGAGAAGTTTGGAATGTTATTAGTGTGGAGGCATGTTTCATTCTGTAGTGTAACTATCAATACATGTGGGCTAGAGTGTGTGGTGGCGTTGGTGAGCACTGAGACATTGATCTGTGTGCTGTGTGAACCCAGTGCACCATCATCAGCTGACAAGAGTGGAGGCATACTTTGTTGGTATAAGTGTGTGCGTGCATGTGTGCGTGTGTGTGTGTCTGTGTGTGGTGTGCATGCATTGAATAATATTGATATGTGTGCTTAGCAATGTAGTAATTTGATTGTGCTGTTTTCTTTCTTGTTCTTCAGAGCTGCTGTTGAGTTTCCCTGCAATGAGGGACCGGACCACTGATCGATGAGCTAAACACTTCCAATTACGTCCAATACAGTCACATTGATTGTGATAAACACCAGCTACAGTGTGCTCTATTGTTATTAACAATGCATGTGTATATACATAATTTGTTATATAATTTAAATTATATAATATTAGAATTATCAAGCATATAAGCACAGCATGTGTGCATGCATGCATGCAATTATATATAAGTATGCACCCTGCTAGTGAGATGAGCCTGCATTTTTTTTATATAGATAATTATATAATTATGTAATATTATATAAATTATATAATAATATTATAAGCCTTTTGATTGCTGTATGCATGCACCGGTCTCTCTTTGATGCATGCATATATATACATGCATGCAATAAACATAATAAGTATTGTGAAATACTATATTATATAATTATACACACCAATTAAACATAAAATTGATAATACGTACAATTAAGATTATATACATAACAAATATAATTAAGCCATGCATGGTGGTGTACATAATATTATTAATTACTAGGGTACAGCGTACAGTCATGATCGAGGCGCCTGCTCTATCTGCAGTGTCAGCTGTGAGTTGTGTCAGTGCACACCATGCACACCTAGTCCACGTCAGAGAACGTGGCCTGGTCAGTGGTGTCCTGTGGATCTGAGGGAGAAAGCACAGGCAACAAGGGAAGGAGGAGAGGGGAGAGGAGGCCTTCGATGGCAGTCATGAACACTCTTCCATTTACACAAATGAGGCAGTGAATGACACATCTTGACAACTAACTGTAATCCACAGAGACAACCGTGCAGGCATGAGTGGGTGAGAGACATACCGGAGGGGGGAGCCCTTCTGGGCGGAAGGCGGAGGAATGGGGCCAGTCGGTACCGAACATGGAGAGGGAGAGCTGCAAGGGACAGAGACAATTGCTGAGGATAATTCAGTATATAGCAGTTGAGATGCACACGTTAGTCACAGATAGAGTTTGTGTATGTAGTGTCATTAACATTGCTATAGCATAGTGTGACTGGTAGACCAACTGGTACAGGAGAGGGGGCGGGGCACATTAGGGGACGTGAGAAGTGTGCACAATGTGATGGCACTCATGAATACACTCTGTCTGCCTACATGCAGAGGTGGGGGCTGTCCCATTCCCTTGACTGCTGCCACCTCACTGCATGTAGTGACACACAGTGTAACATCTGTACACACCGACTACAGCTGCATGTGTGTGTAGGGTGCAACGTGAGACTGACAGTCAACAAACAAACAAACAACCACATCACACTCACCTGTGACAGCTCTCCTCATTCCCTCCAAGTCAGACAAGGGGTCTGCTGCAAAGGTACACAGAGAATGCACAAGAGATGCACACACTGAGTGGACCACACATGTAGCACTCACATGGTGTGTGGCTGGACATCGTCAGAGAGCGTGACTGAACACAGACATGTGACATGAACATGGCACGTAATGTGCACTAAGAGGAATATGAATTATAGCAGCACACTCACGGACACAGCCCACACAACATGGCCATTTACGCACATGAACACGCCCACACACAAATTAACTGTGCTCACTTGACTGTGAATGGGAGGGGGTGTGGTCACTGTCATCCTCCTGGCCCTCAGCACTAGTGTAGGCTCTGTCATGGGTGTCATCCCCATCAGTGACGTCACGTTTGCTGCCTGCCCCACCATCTCCAACAATGCCACCTTCATCGGTGCCATCCTGGCTGCTGTCACCACATGCTGCAGGAAGGGGGAGAGTGATGGGGCAGGAGAGGAAGGGGAGGGGAGGGGCAGGAGAGGAAGGGGAGGGGAGGGGGCAGGAGAGGAAGGGGGAGAGGAGGGGACAGGAGAGGAAGGGGGAGGGGAGGGGCAGGAGAGGAAGGGGAGGGGAGGGGCAGGAGAGGAAGGGGTAGGGGAGGGGGCAGGAGAGGAAGGGGGAGGGGAGGGGCAGGAGAGGAAGGGGAGGGGAGGGGCAGGAGAGGAAGGGGAGGGGAAGGGCAGGAGAGGAACGGGAGGAGAGTGAGGGGGCAGGAGAGGAAGGGGAGGAGAGTGAGGGGGCAGGAGAGTGAGGGGGCAGGAGAGGAAGGGGAGGAGAGTGAGGGGGCAGGAGAGTGAGGGGGCAGGAGAGGAAGGGGAGGAGAGTGAGGGGGCAGGAGAGGAAGGGGAGGAGAGTGAGGGGGCAGGAGAGGAAGGGGAGGAGAGTGAGGGGGCAGGAGAGGAAGGGGAGGGGAGGGGGCATACGGTGCCATATTGCAACCTCACAAACACGCCTACATTGACAACTACACAAACCTGTTCACTGATCAGATGAAATTGCAAGCATTTAGCTAATTCAATCAATCAGTGGACATCATTGACTGTTCAAAACTATGCATGTTAAGCCAAAATCAAGACAAACTAAAGCAGTTAGCCAATAGTCAGTAAAACAGCTGGAAAAGAAAGCTCTTCTGCAGAACGTTTAGAAGCTCTTCCTCTGCTGTCGCGTGAATGTGTCAGAAAAATCTGCCAAGAGCGCCTGAATGGTCTTGGAGACAGTACATTGCCAGTGACCAATGACAGCATTTGGCAATGTTAACAACAGAGAAATACACACACTGTGTGTGATTATTCCATCATGCATGTGCTGCTAATAGAGATGACAGGTGCCGGTGCACTAAGATGCTCACTCTACACCTAGATACCTCTGTGTGGGTGAACAGCCAATACGCACAACACAGAGTGTACATCAGACATTCTATAGACCAACACTGGAAATGAGGGCATACATGCAATGGGTACAGAGGTAGGTAGACAGATCTCAGGTGTTGTGAACAGTAGTGTGATGTCAAACACAACTTAATTGATGCTTAGCAGAGAAGACAAGAGCAACTGATCCACTTTGTGCTTGGCACACCTGCATGTTCTCCGAGTGAGGGTGGGCGAGGTGGTGGAGGTGGGCCGCACATGTGTCCATGGAGTGCTGGAGAGACAAATGCTCCCACTGCAAGTGGGTGGTGGGTGGGGCCTGGAGGAAACGGAGAAAGAACATCTTGTAGTTTAGTCTTTGTGTATGCTGCAAGTGCTGCAGACACTGGAGCAAGACAAGATTTGGGTTTAAGGACTGCAGAAGAGGGAGGGGAGGAGCAGGGTGGGGGTGGGGCCTAAGTGTGGGGTGGGGGCAGGAGAGTAAGGGGGAGGGGAGGAGCAGGGTGGGGGTGGGGCCTAAGTGTGGGGTGGGGGCAGGAGAGTAAGGGGGAGGGGAGGAGCAGGGTGGGGACGAGGCCTAAGATGTTGCCATAGTAACAGCAAACTGCATCCAAGCATGCTTCACTATCTGGGAGGAAGGGGGAGGGGAGGGGCAGGAGAGGAAGGGGGAGGGGAGGGGGCAGGAGAGGAAGGGTAGGGAGGGGACAGGAGAGGAAGGGGGAGGGGAGGGGCAGGAGAGGAAGGGGAGGGGAGGGGACAGGAGAGGAAGGGGGAGGGGAGGGGGCAGGAGAGGAAGGGGAGGGAGGGGTAGGAGAGGAAGGGGAGGGGAGGGGGCAGGAGAGGAAGGGGGTAGGGAGAGGAGGGGCAGGAGAGGAAGGGGGAGGGGTTGGACTAAGGGAATAGACTGCTAGATGGAGCACAAGCACTGGAGCATGCAGTGGGTGAAGTGGGCACACTCTGCAGTGGACCACCCAGCGTAGGAGAGTCCACAGTGCGCCCCCACACAGCTACATACCTCCACACAGCTCCCCTCACACAGCTCCCTCCACAGCTCCCTATATATACACAGTGCGCCCCCACACAGCTCCCCCCACAGCTCTACCACACAGCTCACCCCCCACAGCTCCCCCCACAGTCCCCCCCCACAGTTCCCCCCACAGCTCCCCCCACACAGCTCCCCCCACAGTTCCCCCCACAGCTCCCCCCACACAGTTCACTTGTACCAATATTGCTATTGGAGGTACACTAGGCTAGAGTAAACAACAACAAGGCTGGAGTAAACAACAACAATAAGTTGGTACTCTCACCTGATCCAGAGCGGCTGATGCGGGAAAGGTGAGTCTATGCTTATATCCATACTTAGAATCTGGAGGCAATGGTGTGTGTATGCCTGGACCATCTGGTGACTGGTGTGCATGCCCCCCCCCACAGCCCCACGCACACAGCTCCTCCCAGCTCCCTCACACAGTTACCCCACACAGCTCCCCGTGCAGCTCCCCCTACACAGCTCCCCGCACACAGCTCCCCCACCAGAGTCCTCCACACACAGCTCCTCCCAGCTCCCTCACACAGTTACCCCACACAGATCCCCACACAGCTCGCCAAACACAGCTCCCCCCATACTGTCGGTACTCTCACCTGATGCAGAGCGGCTGATGCAGGGGTAGGTATTTCCAGACTCATCAGTATACTCGTCAATGATGAACTGTCTCTCCACATCAGTTGGTAGTCTGTCAATGATGGAGTGGAGGAGGTGGACTCTCTTATCCTCGTCGTACAAGACAAAGTGTAATCTGTGCTTGTTTCCTGAAATGCCCTTCAACACAGATACTCCAAACTCCACCATGAGTGAGTCTGACATCTAACAATTGAGGAAGGAGCAACAAGCGGAATGTGAGATATTATATTATACATACAGAAAATGCAAATACACATTTGCACAAGCAAACACAAAAAAGTTATACAGATACATACATCCATGTGCACACACACACACAAGTTGCCTTTTGCATGCAGTGATTGCATAGCAGTGAGAGTAGTGTACACCCTAACCCCAATCTTAACCGTAATCCTAACCCTAAAAGCTATAGCTGACACTCGACCCACACATCACAACCACATGAACTGCACTAGTGCTTGGTACATTGACACTGAAATGTAATACCACATCAACTCACATTAGCCCACATTCCCAGCAAGTACTTCTCCACTTACTTACATATGTACACACACAAGGACACCAGGTGACACTTGGACCACGTCACAATCACATGCCTTGCACTAAGGCACTGGTACAATATGTCACAACAATGTTATACCACCTCAAACTTACACCATAATCAATTCCCAGCACCAACTTCTCCAGTCGACCCATTCCAGACAGAGTCTGCTCTACTTCAGTGAACTTCACATCCCTTTCTCTTGCACGCTGCATGAAGAAGCAACTCTGGTCATTAACATGCACAACCCACCAACACAACTGATACACAATGTGCTGAGTCAGCAAAGACAATGTCAACACAATATTCCACTCTAGAGACCAACTACCACATGTCAGCTAACTCACTGGCAACAGGGCCATGTCTACCTCAAGGGTGGAAAGTGTGCTCCTGGTCACACAACACACTCTGCCACACAACCATGCGGGGTACACACAACATGTTATAACAAACAGCACACATACACACAACACATGCACTCAACACAAATGATATGCACTAGCTATCACCACCAGCGACCCAGCAGCACCCTTTCAATGGGCGGCAGAAGGAGGGGGAAATGGACAGTTGATGTGAACCCAGTGAACAGTGAACAACATGCATATGTATTACATCCACTTGGTAATAAAAGAATAGCATTGCAGTGGTGAGTGTCTCCACAGGAGTCTCTAGCTGTCACAATCATCTCATGCACGTGCCCTTTGCATTGGGGCTGCAACCCACTCACCTCCTCAGGTGTCTATTACTGCCAGTGTGGGAAGACTGCTTGCTATCAGGGCCATGTCTACTGAACTACACCCAAAATGTGGGGTCACTTTACACATGCCCCAATACAGAAAGGACATTCCAGGCACGAAACAAGTCAAATAGTGATTGGTACAACAGACTACGTACGTATATATGTCACAGCAAACTGTACATGTGCACACACTGTACCTCTTGTGGGGGGCGGATGTAACAACACTCAAGGTGTTTCACTCGACTGAACCACAAGAACAACCTCGGCAACACATCCACTGGAACATGCCTCAGAGTAACATGTTGAACACTTCCGTGAATGTCTGCAGGCACTGGGTAGGGAAACAGGAGTAGAGTTGAACATGTAAACACAATACCTACGCATACATACTTAACTTCACATAGACGTCCTCACTATTGCTTGTTACACACTATACACTACATCCAACTGAGTCACCCAACATGTGACTGACATACACCAACCTACCATTGTTGAGACAGACCCAGTTGATGGGTGCAAAGTTGAGGTCCACTTCTGACAAAGATTTACTTTGTCCAATACCAATCATAAGGTGACGACAGAACTCCTTGGGTAGAGTCACATCATTACCATCACTGAATCTCAACGTTTCAAGAATCTTGTTTCCTTCAAGTGCCTTTTCCATCTCCTTCAGGACCTCATGGTCCATTGCCTGTAGAATAACACAACAAACACAGTCCGTCATGCAATGGGATGGGGAGAAACACCAATTGCCACTGTCACACACTACACACTGCAAGTGTATATCACCCTCGCAGCTACTGCATGAGGCACTAACTGTCAAACAGGTACAACAAACCTGAAAACATGCAGTTAGTGCATACACACATGCACACATCATCCTAGCATACAAATAGACCATCAAAGCATACAGTACGTATGACACTGCACTGCTGGATATAGATGAGGAGTACAAGAGACAGTGACATTGCTAAAAGTTAAAGGTATGGAAGTAACAACACCCAAACCCAAAATGTCCCAGTACAGAAAGGTCACTCCTAGGCAAGTTGCGATGTTGTTAAATCCATGATCAAAACACTGTCAAATAGTGATTGGTACAAAAGACTACGTCCCAGACACACTGTACATGTGCACACACTGCACCTCTTGTGGGGGGCGCTGAAATGGCACTCAAAGTGCTTGACTTGAACAGCCCCCCCCCCACAGCTCCCCCCCACAGTCCCTCCCTGCCACAGCATTCCAACATAGCTCCCCTCAGCTCCCCCCCACCCAGTTCCCCACACAGCCCCTACCCCTATCCCGCAGTTCCCCCCCACAGTCCCCCCCTGCCACAGCATTCCAACATAGCTCCCCTCAGCTCCCCCCCCCCCCCTCCCAGTTCCCCACACAGCCACTACCCCTACCCCACAGCTCCCACCCAGTTTCTGTCAAATACTGATTGGTACAAATGACTAGTACATCACAAGCCACACTGTACATGTGCACACACTCTACCTCTTGTGGGGGGCGGATGTAACGACACTCAAGGTGCTTGACTTGACTGAACCACAAGAACAACCTCGACAACACATCCACTGGAACATACTTCAGAGTAACATGCTGAACACTTCCGTGAATGTCTGCAGGCACTGGGTATGGAAACAGGAGTAGAGTTGAACATGTAAACACAATACCTACGTATACATACTTAACTTCACATAGACGTCCTCACTATTGCTTGTTACACACTATACACTACATCCAACTGAGTCACACAACATGCGACTGACATACACCAACCTACCATCAATGGGACAGTCCCAGTTGATGGGTGCAAACTTGAGGTCCACTTCTGACAAAGATTTATTTAGTCCTAAGCCAATCATAAGGTGACAACAGAACTCCTTGGGTACAGTCTCATCAGCATCACTAGCATTATCATTGAGTGTCAACTTTTGAAGTGTCTTGTTATCACCAAGTGCCTTTTCCATCTCCTTCAGGACCACTTGGTCCATTGCCTGTAGAATAACACATCAACACAGTCCGTCATGCAATGGGATGGGGAGAAACACCAATTGCCACTGTCACACACTACACACTGCAAGTGGGTGTCACCCTCACAGCTACTGCATGAGGCACTAGCCGTCAAACAGGTACAACACACCTGAAAACATGCAGTTAGTGCATACACACACATGCACACATCATCCTAGCATACAAATAGACCGTCAAAGCATACAGTACGTATGACACTGCACTGCTGGATATAGATGAGGAGTACAAAGAGACAATGACATTGCTAAATTAAAGTTAAGGTAAGGAAGTAACGACACATTACATGGAGTTACAGTACATTACACTGTAGCATAAACTGTTGAATGGAATTGATGACGAGATTGGAAGTGGTTGTGCAATCATGATGGCTGTCATGCCGTGACTGTCATTGTGATGTGCACGGTCCAATACTCAATGTGCCACCACACATGTGCAGTTGGGTTGGAGGTTACAATGAAAACAGAAACAAAACAATCTCAGAATGTCCACATTACCATTGTGCCTCACAGTGATGCCTACCTCACATCCTTGTGTCACTTGACACTCAATCACATGTCATACTCATAGTATACACCAGCATAGAGAGTCTCGAGAGGCTTACAATTAAGGGTACAGGGTACATTCAAGAGAGATGAAATGCCAGCCAAAAGATAGATAGCCAGAGGGCTACTGAATTTGCTATGAACTACTCAAGCTGTCGTCTTTACATAGCAGCCAAAAATGCCATGAAAGTGCACGCCTTCGCCCTTGACGCAAATATGCGTCATTGGCACTTACGCGCATGCAATTATTCGACGCATATATGCATCATTGGTAATTAAAGGGTTAAGACAACACGGCCGGGTCACCATGAAGTATACAAAGAAGGTTCAAATGGTTGTTTAGGCACATATTGGTGTGGGTGATGACTTACAGGTGAGGATAGATGGTCTCTAGGAAGTATAATGTGGGTATGGTGAAATAGGTTCTTACTGGATCAAGAGATGCAAGACATGAATCATCATTACGTCTCACAGAGATGCTTACCTCACAGCCTTGTATCGCATCACAAGCCACCTCTCGTACATGTTGGAGGCACAGCAGCTTCACTGCTACACTGAGGGGAGGGTGCACCAAGTACACCTTGCCAAAGTGATCTTTCAAGGCACCATCTGTGAAAGGTAAACACAACAACATGTCATGCACTCAGTGAACTCTAAACATGGCAGACACATTCTGCAGCTCATAATGACATTCATTACCCATCACCCACCACCACAACAGTGGCTAGTGGTACACAGTGGCAGAGCTACTCATGCAGAGTCACTCCACACAAGCACTGCACCAAGTGGTCACTGCTAGGACAGATGAGGATGCTCAGCCAGTGCCACTGATGTACACCCACTCTCACCACATGCATGAACCTTACACTGACAGACCCTTACTTGACCCCAGACCTTGTTGGCCATCCAATGGAATGTGTACATGCTATGCATCAAATTCTGTGTGCCCTCCACTCTCACCACAGTTTCTGATCCTGTCAAAGAGGTCCTCAACCTGTCTCCAGGCTTCAGAACTTGCACCTGTAGTCAATGCCAACACATGTGAATGACACTATGGGAGTAGCATGCGGCCATGCTTTGTTGCTAAGCAACACCACATCATGCAACGATGGATTAGTAAATTCACAGATATACACTTCTAAACTTGTGCAGTAAAAAGTGGAACAGAATGGCTACAAAATAACATCTCCTGAACAGAATACTACATATACTACACATACTACACATACTACACACAAGCGTAGGTAACACTATAATAAATATAGTTTAATTACTGTAGTATCATGCATGCTAAGCACACTAAAGGGAGGGGAGCAGTCCTTCCACACAGTAATGCATAAATGCACGGGAAATGAGATAAGAACTATTAATCATCTATTCCAGTATAAATGGAATACAACAAGTAAAAGACAGCAGACCAGCAGAGGAGCATCAACCACCTTGTGGTGTGACTTGCATGTATACAAAGGTATACTTCATGCACGACCTGCAGTACTGCTTTATCTACACCAACTCACCAGGATCGAAAATAGTCAGCGTCTGCAGTTGCCGATGGCACAAACAAGGCTCAAGCAAACACTGGACCTCTACCACGACTCCACCTTCAGGCAACCATACTTTAAGATGCTGCAGTGAGCTGTGCTGCTCCAAGCAAAACCCAAAGGCAATAGAGCCGTAAGCTGTTTTAGGCTCCACTAATACGTCTTCTCCCAAGACACTTGGCATCAGCCTACCAACCAAACCTCTGTCTTGTGTCTCAAAGAACGACTGCATCAGAAGCTCTTTAAAGCCATTGATTCTCCTAACCTTGCTGTTCTGAAGGAGGTCGTAGTGTGCCATCTTCGTGATCCCACAGTAAAAGCGCCATGTCTGTGCCAGGTGAGGCTGCCCGAGATGCTCATCCCAGAATGTACGCTGAGCTGCAACCTCCAGCCGAGCAATGTGGGCTGCAGTTAGGAACTCCTGAACGGTGAAGTGGATAAAGAAAAAGCTCTCGGCGATGATGGAACGAAGTTTGTCCACAGGTCTTGCAGTGAGGAGGCCGCATCCCGTTTTACGGTTGGAATATTTGTCTTGGAGTCCCATGAGGTCTGATGCAGTGAAAATCAATTTTTGCTCCATGGTGCATTTGCATGCTATTTCACACAGTTTGAGGAAGTCATGATCTTGGACAGAGAGCTCGAGAGTACTCTGTAGGCCTGGAAACATCAAAGACAGTGTCTCACACACAAACTCATCGTAGAGTTGTGTTAACGTAGGAGGGAGGTCCTTCCTTGACAAGAACACGCGTGAGATAATGGAGAGCACAACAGGGATGGAACAGAGGCCCTTGATGTGGGGAAGAGCATCCAGCTTGGCAGAGAGCTTTGCAGAAAGTTCTGACTTGCCTTCTCCTTCAAAGTACTGGTCTATGAAGTGTTGTATCTGTTCACTGGTGAAGCCAAGAACTTCAATGTTAACTAAGGGCACCTTTGCAGACTTGAAGCGATGGTGAATTTCACTCATCACTATAGAGCGGGAGGTGAGGATGATGTGGCTCTTTCGGAGTGGTGACTTAAGAGGGTCGTGACTCAGCAAGTTAACAAAGAAGGGGCTGTGGCGAAGATCTTGAGGGAGTTCGTCGTAGCCATCCAGAATTAGTAGCGTATCAGCACCACAAGTCGCTTTCATTCTCCCAACAGCGCTCTCCATCTCACCAATCGACTCAAACAGGTCCATCAGATGTTTCAGCTCAAACGAAGACGGGTCCTGTACCAGAGGGACAAGGTCGCGAAGCTCCACCTTCACCACCAACTTGTAGCCGTGGGATGCCATGTTCCTGGACACATCTTTACACAGCTTTTTGGTCAAGGTAGTCTTGCCTGTGCCAGGAGCACCACTGATAACTACCAGTCTGTGCTTCTTCACAAGTGACATAATGGAGCCATACTCCACCTTACCCTGCAACTCTGTGAATGCACTGTCAACTCCCTCAGTCATTGAGCGAACAAACTTCAGTTGGTCATCTTCAGATTTCGGTATGAAACGTGATAAAGCCAAGTTAATGAATTCCATTTCCTGTTCCAGCTTGTGAGGGGCAAAAACGACAGTTATTTTCTGGTACTCGTCTCGGAGAGCATCAGAAAAGTGTTGGAACTAGGCGACATTAGAGAGAATGAGGAGAACATCCATTTTAATCACAGCACTGTACATGAGCACTTCATGCTGTGCCACAAATACATACCATATTCACATCAAAATTGTCATTTCAATTTCTGTCAGGAAAAGTATCAATTCAAGTGCAATCACATCATGAAGAATTGTCTGTTTTTCTAATTTCCAGACCATCTGACTCTATGTTCATCACAATCACAAGTACATTTTGGGTCACTTCTCCGTTAAAGAGGTAAAGATATAGAAACACCTCTATCAGTTTGCTAATGTGACCTGCATGTGACCTCGTGAACAACTCGCAGCTACTTATGAGTGACGTCATCCACAGTCTGCATTTGGGGTAATGTTTGTTCAATTGTACCCTACAACGTTAACGTTTGATGAACACTAGCCATATTCACGTCAAACGTCTGCCATTTTTGTCTCTTTTTGTCCACCGTATGTACGTACATGTCTGTAGCCAATCTCACATTGCAAACATCATTTGCTAACATCTTAGTGCTTTAGCAATGGACTTCAGTGATCATCCAGACTGAGATTGAGGTTTTCACGTGTATTTTGAAAGTGGCCATTATGGTGAGGGACTCGACTTATGCAGGCGTACTATTGATTCGCCTTCTTCCTAATCTTTCATCTGTAATACCAAATCTTTATCACTTTTGATGCTTTCTTCATACCAGCTCAAACAGTCTCAAATGACCTCTTAACTTCACACAGGTGACAAATTTTGGAGCCAAATACAGTAATTCACTCTATTGGTAGCCATACAAAATGAAGAGAAATACATCTACCTACATACAAATTCACCACCGGCCCCATAAGTACGTATATATGTCCGCATGTGGGACATGTCCGTTCGAAGCCAGATTGTTTATTTTGGGACTGACCTCTGTGGTTTGTCACATTCTTTCGTGTTTCCATGGAAACGCACATGACTGCGCATGATGTACGCGTGACTCGACAACCAAATGGTGTCATAAAGAAGCACCCGACGCGAACATCCACACTATCCGAGCCGATAATCCTTCCCAGACAAAGCGAAACATTATCGCACTGCGTAAAGGAGGGTAGAGCCGACGTTTCCCGGAGCACGTGGCGGCCATTTTGTTCGAAACATGGCCATGTCACGAGAACATCATGTGATTTGCTCCCCGCGAAGAGCTAAATGGAGGTGCACTTACAAAAGCGCTGTGTGGTAATTTTTGAGAGGGTTTCCAGGCAAGTTGAGCACTTGAATAGTTTGGCAAAGGATGTATCTAGCCTTTCCGTGTGTCATAATAGTATGCAGTATTCCTATCAAGAGTTATTCGTCCCCGAATTTGCATTACCAATCAGCATTAGCAGTTTTCTTGCTGTAACTTCTCAGCGGAGTTCTGTAACAACTTATGACACATGGAAAAGTTAGGTACTCTGATTTCGCAGTGATTGATGCCATTCTTGTCCGTCTCAACCATTCCGAAAATTACCACACAGGCATTTACTACTATTTTACTTGCTTAATTTGCGCCGACATTTCTCGACAGAGCGAATTATTATTACCACAAATCATATGTCGGGTTACAGAGGGTTTCTTTCTCTTCTGTTTGGTACTAGTCTTGCTTTGATTCGATAAAGCTTGCAGGAGAAACAAGCAAAAATACGAAGGTAAAATCAGCGTGCGCGGAAGCCATATTGCTACAATTGGACATGTCCCACATGCGTCCTTGTGCTTTATCAACAACTCAACCCTCACACTTCGAGCAATAAATTGCGTAATGCGATCCTAATCAACTTTAAGTAACACGTGCAGTCCACACATTGTAAAGCACACAAATCTGTGCTTTACCCATTACAGTGTTTAGCAAAATGGTTGTTGCGAACGACACTTGAGGACTGAACTTTACACTTTGAACCCATTTTGGTGGACAAGCTATAGCTCAAGTACAGTCAAAGTTCAAAGGTGAGTGAATTGAATGCCGTTTGTGACAAACATTTTGCTACAATCCTGTATAAGAGACTGGCTCAATCTGCCTTCTTTGCATAAAAACACCTCCACACAACCCCGCCACACACATGCACACACACACAACACGAGCAGCAGCCAACCTCCTTCTCTCCCTCACTCCCTGACACTTCACTATGTCCACCTCCTGATCCTCCTCCTCCTGCAAGTGCAATGGTTGAGAGAGTCAAGGACTACTCAACAATTAAGTTATCATAAGAATGAGACCAAAAAGTAACATAATATTATAAAGGGAGACACCCAAACCTGCTAGACCCTCCATGTCGTGAGCAATGAAAGGACTAGATTAGACACACACACACACACACATGTACACGCCATGCACACACACCTGACTCCAGCCTCCGCTGCATATCTTTGCCCAAAGCAGACATCCGTGGGTTGCCTTGTACAGAAGTGATTATGCCACAGGCTGTCATCAATGATTCATTGGTGCATGTTCTTAGCAAGTAGTCATGAAGTGTTGAGTTACGATTTCTTTGGCCGTGAGCATTTTGTATGCTTTCTAAAACACCATCTGAAATAATGCCATGATGAAACAGGTCCAGGGCAACAGAACTAGCATCCATTTCTAATATGAATCGGTCACGATACTCATTGAGAATTTCCTCAGCTGTGTCGATGAAAAGAGATCACAGCAACATTTAATTATACAATGCAATTTGTATTCAAAACACTATGTTGTGTTCATTAGCTAACCAATAGTTCAGATAACATCAACAGTTAATGACATCCTAGTAGAATATACGCATGCACACACACAACACACACACCAGGCTGTGCCCACTAGCTTTGGTCAGTGCATTATTACGCATGTATTTACAGTACCACTTCTCATCAAATACCACTACAACCAAACATGCAACAAAGGCAACACATGTACGTTTCTAGCACAACCAGCAGCTGTGCTAACATGAACCTGCCCTCCACCTACCTTGGAGAGGACCTGGATTTCTTTCTATGTCACCGGCGAGGAGCAGTAGTCCACGCAGAAAGACGTAGGGTTTAACCACAGCTTTAGACAACCACATACCAATGCAGGCAGCACGTCTTAGCAATGCATGACAGTAAGTGGAGGGTCGACGCTGTGGGGAGAGGAGGGAAAGTCCCATTACAGAAAATAGACATAATCATTTTGAGTACGATGACATGTGTCACTGACAGCTGCAGGGGTAAGCACATTTGAGACACTGGCACATGGTAGAGCGGAAGTCAAAAGGGCATCCATCAGGGAGCATGCAGTGAGATGGAGCTCACTCACCCTAATGCGCTTCACAAAGGACTTCTGGACAGTGAATGATGTCACTAAACGCCCATGGATTTTTTGGCCACACCTCACTCCTCTTCCTAACCCCAGAGAAGGAATTCTTAAAAGTTGTCTGCAAATCCGGTTAAACAATGCTTGGTGCTTGAACCTGTGAAAAAGTGAAATGTAGCAATCATACATTATACTATTCAAACCACTTTGCACACAGGCTTCCAATGCAAACATAAGTAGTTGATTGAGACACCATACACCCATGAGAACCCACCTCTTCAGAACTGCCATACACAAACAGTGAGTGGAGAGGGCACAAAGATATACACACAGGAATACCCGTGTCTTCCGACAACGAGAGATGCCTCTTTTACCTACATGCATTAGACAAGAAAGGTGGCATCACGGCACACAAGGTAGGAATGGTGATTGTTTATAGCATGCACTGCACCTGACAGTGAAGATGCTTTTCTAAGCTTCCGCCATGTCTCTCTATTCATTGTCCACAGAGGTGGTCCAAATTCATAAAGAATTAGTGAGATGTGAACAAACAGGTTACAGGTAACCAATGTTGTGTGCCAAAGGATGAAGTCAATGGGAAAGGTGATCCCATGAAACATGGTCTTAATGGCTGTGCTGTAGCTTGCCACAGGAAGAGGAAGCTGGCATTGTCCACTTGTCCCTTCTGGACCCACAGGACCCTGTACAGCAAAGAGGGCAGCACACCTCCTGACAGTTGGGAAGGTAGACACGTGCCTGGTCCAATGATGTGTGCATGGCTACAGCAGTAACTTGTGCAGGGCTGAGGAGGCTGACACGAGGAAGCTGGGCTCAACATGTAGCAGTGTAGGGAGGGAGGGACTGGGGTTGTGAGAGTGTGTGCTAGGCTAAGCCATACATGTGGAGCATGTCCACTCTTGTTTACATAACGAGACCTTTGTGGTTTCAGCACATTCTTCATGTGCACATATATGGCTGCCTGTGATGCATTATTATGATTGTGATGAAAATTCTAGTAATGCAGTGTTCTTCACACAAGTATACAATAGTCTGGGGAACACTGCTATTTACATCTAGATATCGCTGCATGGATTCACAGAGGCTATGCTGTCATTTTCAGAGGTCAATGCTTCTCTGTAGAATGACGTCTCACCCAGCCAACACTAACTCGTGATTTACAAGATCACAAAGAAAACAAATTGAAGGTAAAGCTGTAATCTAACAATTCTGTATACGGCATGCGATGTTTGTTCAAAGTTTCTGTGCTCCTCCTGTATGGAAAGACTCGACTTTTCTTGATTCATTATCATTTGGTATACACTAGCTCAAGGATTTCCACAATAATTCACGTCTTTCAACCACTATACTTTCATCAGGGAAACTTTTCTTGATGTATCATAGGGTACTCAATTGTTTCAAGTGTAAAACTTAGGAAACATCTCCAAGTGCACAAATAGGAGCCCCATACAAGGAACAACATATAACCGTATGATTACAACATAAAACCGCAAGAGTACAACTAAAACAAACAGCCGAGTGTAAGTATGTCTCAAGATTGAGCCAATACAGTAGTCAGTGACCCTTACTGTCTGATTCTGCAGAGTGTCCTGCAGTGGGACCTCAATGAGGCAGGTGTTGAGGTGACCATCAGACGCGTTGATAGCTACTTGTGGGCAGTCCACGTCACAGTCTCCTGGGCCATGCCACGCCCACTTTATGAAGAGAGAGCTGAGACAGTCATCGACCACCTCAGTGAGAGGGCACTCATCAGGGGATTGATCACTGGCCAAAGAAAGGTTGGACTGGTTGGGATCTAAGGATGGGAAGAAATTGAGGTCTCTCAACAGCAGCAAGTCACTGTACACGGAGTCTGGCATGTGGCCTGGCAGAGATGACAATGGCTGATACGGGTACACTCCACAGCAAAGGTGGTGAACAGGTGCTAAGCAGTTACATGCACTGTGGAACCACAATGTTAGTGGGTGCACAGTGCGACACAAGCTACACAGAACACAGAACACCATCAAACCACCTACCTGTTGCCAGGGTCTTCACTGCTTCTGCTGTGTGCCCAATGACCTGTACACAGCTCCTCACAGCCAACAGCAGGAGGAGAGAGTACACGTACACACACAGCACTGTCCGTGCAGGTCGTCGGACGCGTGATGAAGCGCTCCTCAGTCTGGCAGTGTTGAAGATGACCGGCAAGTGGTTTGGGCGGCGAACACGAGGAGAAGCTCTGTAGTGCTTGGAGGAGCGCGTCATGGTCTACAGAGGGGCGGGAGGAGGGGACTGGTGGGACGAGACACTCTGTTAGTCTCGCGTAGCCAGACCGCTACCTCCCTATGACAGGTGAAGGGCGCGGTCAATAGCGTAACAAAGTTCTAGTGACTCACCAGTCTCCCAGTCCACTCTGCGAGGTGGACAAGAGTAGTCGCGCAGACCTTCCCCGGTCAGCGGGAGTCGGGAACAGGACAGGAAGATCAGAGGACTTCAACTACAAGCTATGATTGGCGGGGAAGACAGTGAAGTATACAATTAGCAATTTATACAGCAAAAAGGCAGTGGTTACCACAAATACATTGTAAAGTTTGTATCATTTTATACAAATTGTCACAAATAGAAATGGCATAATTACAAATACTAAATGATGTGTTATGCCTCACTAACGGTAAACTACCCACTGCGCGTTCAGCTGCAGTCCGCGTGTGCGATGAGAGGAAGGCCGTTTTTGAACTGTGCGAAGTACAGACCCTTTGCACGAAACCAATTAACTGGCCTACTTCCTTAGCAACCGTTGCCAGCCGCCATGTTGGAGGACAACGTACGAACACATACGTATTACGCTTTCGCCGGTCGGCGTCCGTGAAACTGTGAGCATTGTAACCTGACTGCATCTGCGCGCGCAGCGTCTAGGAGAAGATGTATGGACTCCTTTCTGGCTATTCAAGCACGATTGAAGACGCGGCGTCGAGGAAGAGGTACGCAGAGTCTGAGAAGCTCGAATTGGTGGATGGGATTGATCCGTACGAAGTTGCCAAGGGCGACTGGCAAGACGATGTGGACTTGTGGCCAGCAATCACGCAACTTCAGGTGTGTATGTACCTCATCCTAGCTCCGAGTCCCTACTCAGAAAAGGATTTCATCAACTACAAAAGCCTGGACTGCTACCAGAATTTTGTTCGAGGCTGGGTGAAGCAAGTGCTCATGAAACCCGTTCGTGATAAGCGAATAGTGATACACAGGAAAGGTTATTCTAAGCTAACTACAAACCATTCTGGAACAGAAGTGATTCGAGCACAGCATGGTGAAACTCATGCTTGCTTCTACTCAGGTGAACCACTCCCAAAAGCTGAATGAAAAGCCACTGACTCCATGAGTAATAGCCTTGGAAAGTGGCAAAATTCTTGCTGCACACTGCAACTGTGCAGCTGGAATTGGTGAGACATGTTCCCATGTTGCATCATTGCAAATATTCGAGACACTGCTGATGGGTGAATCCCAAATTGATATCCAAGGTCTTGCAATGGAAGTGCTAGACGGAGTTGCATTAGTGTCAGGAGAGGTTGTTGAAATGGTGAAAGTGATGTGCGGCTTACTAGGTAAGGCTGAACATAGGAAATAGGTAAGACAAAACATACCAGTTGGTCAGCCCAGTATAATATCAAATCTTTTCGTTGTCATCCTTTAACGTATCTTCATTCATTACATACGTCTTCAATTTGTCATTAGCCTCCTTGTTCTTCTTCAAACACACAGCAGCAGTAGTTTCTAGCTGAGTACACTTGAGCTTGAGCTCTTCACAAGTACATTTTAAGCTCTCAACTTCCTTGGATGCATTTTCTAGCTTGAAGATGTCATTCAGTGACAGCATAGTTTGACACTCTACTGTTGTTGGTCTGCTGCATTCTCTTTCATCTTCTCCCTACGTACATATATACCAAGGCAACAAATACTAATTCCACTATACAGTTCAAAAACATCTTTATTCATTATAGCTAGCTAGCTCTATCTATAGAGCTCACCATTGTTGATAGTGAGAGTAGTGCTTTACATGCATCAATTCGCCTTCTTTTCCCTTTCCTCTCTATTGTCCTTCGGTACCTCTCTTCAGCTGCAGATGCTGGTTCAGGTGCTCCACCGAGATATCGCGAGGGTGCACGAAGGAAGTGCTTCGTGTGTCTATGCACTGCGCAAGCTGAACGACGAGTGCTTTAGACAACGTAGCAAGGCAGCAACAAGCTTTCAACAATGGTGAACGTCTGTGCTGTGGTGGGGTGTGGCAATAGGTCGGATAAAGGAAAGGGAGTAAGGTTCTTCCGCTTACGATCCGTGATAACCGGCACCAAGGGGAGAAAACTCACGATCTGAGTAAGAAACGGCGCGATTTGTGGCTCGCGAGGATACACGGGGAGGATCTTGGACCGGAGAAGTACACCTACATCCGCGTTTGTTCTCGGCACTAAAGTGTATAAACGGGGGAACAAGTGCTTCGTATGACGAAACAAACCCTGACTGGGTGTCTATGCGCAGTGTAATAAAGCTATGGTTACTGTCAGCTTGTCCTCCAACATGGCCGACAGGAAATTGATCGCGTCAAATGACGTAACGTGCAAAGGGTCTACAGGACGCGCTGGTGAGGTCGTGGCGTGGAGCAGCAAGAGAAGCGGAGGGCATTTGAGAGGGACCACATCGAAGATGGCCTTAGCCTTTAGCTGACTACATTCGAAGGACTGTCAGTGGACGACGGACTTGACCAGTAAACACCTGGTGAGGCGGGCTCGCTGGGGAGCTGGGCAGGGTGGACGTGTCATAGTCGCGCATTGTCAGTGATGTGGTGTCGCAGCTAGCCTAGGTTGCTAGCCCCCTACTTCCTAGCTACAGCAAGAATTAAAGCGCATACGGTAGTAGCTCATGGAGTGGTCAAGTGATTGGTTTATTATCGGTTTCTTGGTCTTCAGAGCCGCTGTTGAGTTTCTCTGCACCGAGGAACACATCCACTCCACTACTGATGAGGTCCACTGACACATGACCAACACACTCAGTGCTACTGGCCCCACTCTCTATATATCCCACATGCTCTCTGTTCAGCACAGGAAAATTACTATATATATATATATTACTAGTGTGTGTGTATATAATATGTAAATGCATGCGTGTGCGTGCATGGGTGTGCACCATGGTTTCACTTGATAATTCAATCATGAAAACCTCAACAGGTATATACAAAAATTTATACATTGCAACAATTGATTAGTTCTGTAATTCATTATATACAATAATAATATACGACCAACGCTTGCATACATCATTTCATCATACACAACATACATACGTAATATGAAATAATGACACATGCATCTTGCAAGGCTAACGACAGACTAATTAGGTCATGACAGACAATGAGCATTCATCGGAAACATCACACAATGTACAAGAATGTCATGATCACGAGGAGCAGACAAAGAGTGACAAAAATGGCTACTGTCAGTGTCACCATGGAACGGTACAAAGAGGATGAAGTGGGTGTGTCTGTGTGGGCGTGTCCTATATATGGTGGTGGAAGGGTAGTGTGGTGTGGTCCATGTCTACGTCTGGGAGTGTGTATCAGCATGTGTAAGGAGGTGGAGTGGTTGGCTCTGCAGAGGGGAGGGAGGAGGTGGTCGCTCATCAGCTCACAGCACAGACAGCAAGTGGTGATAAACAAAAGTACACACACGCACGGATGCACGGACACAGGGACTGCTTGCACCACATTATCATCCTAATGTCCATATGTGCACGCACAGACACACACAAGCATACAACACAAGCATACAAGTCACATTCACACACAGTAGATGCACAAATGTCATGCAGAGTGCGGTGATCTGCAGCACAGAGATGCACGTCTGGTCCAGTGCGTCAGGGAGGCATGTCGGTACATACTAGCCCACTTGCTGGTCTGCTCCATGTGAGCAACAAGGTACCATATCTCCACACATCAAGGGTATCCATGGAGTGCACACATGCCAGAAGAGGGGATTGAGTGATTGATAGACGTTACAATACCATGAGCCAGCTAGGCTATGCCTTGGTCACTAAGGCATTGTGAATGAGACCATCAAGGTGCGCCGTAAACATGTCTCTTGGATACACTTTGACAACGACCCAGTGGTTGAATTCTGATGCCTACGTAAATAGGTATGGAAATGATGAGGTGGGCAGTGAGGCCTGGAGCTCAGTGGTCCTAGTGACACTGGTATGGTGCTGAAACCAATGAGTGATATTATTGCATTACATGAAGCCAGGTGATAGAATGCACAGGTGGTGGAAACCGGCAGCCAGTTGTCTGTGAAGATGAAAGCCAGCAGCCATGGGAGCACTCGCCCACCCATCCACACCCCACACATGTACTGTCTACAAATGCTACACAGTGCCTGGCATGCTGTGACACCACCTGTAACTATAGTTCTTCTGCTGGATGCAAGCTTCAGGATTTGGCAATGCACATGACGCACAGGTGTTGCAACAGTGGAATATCTCGGCAGTCAACTGATGCCACTGACCGTTGAATCTGCTTATGAAAATGTTTACTTCGGAATTTCACTGGACCAAAGAACATGTGAGTTGGCATACACCTGCACAGCCTATTATGGTAGCAAGGAACGTGGTACAGCATCAGTGCAACCACAACACACACACACACACACACACACACACACACACACACACACACACACACACACACACACACACACACACACACACACACACACACACACACACACACACACACACACACACACATACCTCCTGTATTAGGAGCACAATGTTGACTGGTCCCATGTCACCTGCAACCAACGCACCATACATAATATACATGAGAATGCCCCAACACCAGTCAGGTTTGAGACACAACCAGCAAATAGACACTGCAGATAAAGTCAAAACAGCAATTACATCATTTTCCATGTGTAAAAGGATCACCAGATGATCCCACAACATGCATGGGCTGCACATGGCCCCCTCTAAGTGAGTGTAACAACTTTATCACTGTAGTACACATTTGCTAACACTCAGTCAGAGGGAAGTGGGGTACCCTCTCTCTATAGTGGACCTACCCTTTAGGATGATTGGGTTGCTGACCTGGGCCTGACTGTTGCAGACAAGCAAACTCTGGACAGTGGAGCGATGTTGACAGATAAGCATGTGCATGCTGCCCACAAACTACTGAAGAAGCAATTTCCGGAAAAATCCAGGGATGCCAGTCCACTCTTGAGTAGTGGACACTGTTATACCTCTACATCTGAACAGAGAGAGGGAGCATGGGCTTTTGTTCATGACACTGCCACACACACAGGAATGAACTACACACCTGCACAGCCTATTATGGTAGCAAAGAACATGGTACAGCATCAGTGCAAGCACAACACACACACACACACACACACACACACACAGTCACACACACACACACACACACAGTCACACACACACACACACACACAGTCACACATACCTCCTGTTATAGGAGCACAATGTTGACTGGTCCCATGTCACCTGCAACCAACGCACCTGCATGTAGATGGCCTCGTAGTCCACCAGCTCAGGGCCACTTTACCACATCTACTGCAGGTCCAGCACCTTGTCCTCACAGCTCCCCCCTCCTTCACTGAGTGCTATGGCTGTAGTGACACTAGCAGGTTCTGCAGCAAGACAGGCAGCAGCATCAACCACTGTAGTCACTGTAAGGAGTCGTCATACAAATACAGCCACACAAATCGGAGCACAAACAATATAAGCAGGGACACCACACCTCACAACACCAGCAACATGCAACATACATGCAAAGAGCTACCAGCATTTTGTGTGCAGCAAACAGCTAACCTTGCAAGGACTGGCACTGTGTGCATTGACACATGCAGAGTGCAATAGTCTGAAGCACAGAGATGCACGTCTGGTCGAGTGGGGCCGGGGAGCCTGAGGGCCAAAGCAGGGCGGGTGGTATGTCGGTACATACTAGCCCACTTGCTGGTCTCCTCCATGTGCTGGTCTGCACTGTGGTGAGCAACCAGGTACCATGTCTCCACACATCACGAGGGCTTAACACAGTGTGCAACGCAGAATACGCCACAGGAGGGAAGGGAGTGATGGAAGTTACTACACGTTTACTGAGCTTTATGTGCAGTCATGCATGGTTTGGGATGGAGAGTGAGACCACAAAGTGCACCAGCACACCGTCCGCAAACTTGTCCTTGGAGAAATGCATGTGCGTTGTGTCAAGTTGAGGTCAGTTGACCGTCACTGCTGTGTCTTGGCTTCTTGATTGAAGAGTGTGACAACCGATTTTATTTCAGATTGTGTACGCATCCTCCGCTAGGCAATCAATTTTCGTCTCGCCTCCAAAGTGTAATCGCGAAGTGAATGCCGAAGAAAGGCGAGTGAAGGAAGGATGAATTGAATCGACAAGGCCTAGCTGAGCCTGTAGGTACTTTCCCGGCCATACACAACATGTATACCTCGTGAAGGTGCTTACAAAAATGGAAATCTCACTCGTTCTCCTGCAATCGAGTCGGTGATGAAACTTCATAATTTGTATTTTCCTTCAATTGTAAAATGATCTACAATGCACAGCAGTCAGAGTTCCAAAACATCGCTAACTTGCTTGATTGCAGACCACCAGACTCTCTTGCAATCTGCTCAATTAGATACCGATGCCATTTCGTTGCCAAAGACGCACGTGATCCGCTCGGGAGCTCCTACACTTCCGGTGTCGCGTTGCCAATCCCTCATCCCTTCGTTTATCTATGAATTAGCTAAGCAAGAACACGTGTGCAGATGATGCACGACAGACAAAACACTGTTATCAAAATACTCTTCAATGATATGCAAATCCTCTTGACATGGACAACGGAGCAGCATTTGCCACTAACACACGCTGTGCTGTAGCTACTGCTTGCACTGATCACTAATTGAGGGCTGCTTTCAGGTTCCTTCTAGCTAACAGCTTGCTAGCTAGCTACCACAAGACTTACAACACACAATAGCTACGTAGATAAAATTAATAAATGCAGGTACGACCCAGTGTAACATCAACTCACTAATATTTCGGATCACGTAATGAGATATCAAACAAGACATGAACTGCCTATGCTACGTACCTGAGAGTCCAGGGCGGCCATTTTACAGTGGGTACTATAAGCAATTTTATATAACAAAGACTACAATCGTTGTGCATGCATACTAGTACACTTAGTGGGACACTAAACAGCCAGTTATGTGAAAGGTATAGCGTGCCTTACCAGTACTGAGCCGCACCTGTGTCGGGTCAGCTGGCGAGTCTACATATGGTCGAGTACAGCGGAGCAGTGGACGTCACAGCTCTACCCGCGACCACCTGGTGAGTGAGGTCCTCTGGGAGCTGGGCGGTGGGGAACGTGTGGCACTCGCGTTGGGTCTGGGGAGTGGGTCTATTGACAATAGACCCACAGTAGCTATTGTAAAAAGCTGAGTCAAGGGGCGAATTGTGTTTGGAGCTGCTCCCACTGTCCGCACTGCCGTCATGACATGACGGCTGTCGTGCTGTCTTGTACCCGAGCCCCTCTCGTGAGCGCCGTGACACTGCAGTCTCAGTCCTGATGATGTGTTTGTGTTGGGTTGGGTCCATGTGTGTTGGGTTGTGTCCAGCTGTCAGTGCTGAACTGGCTGCCGTCTTGTGCACCAGCTGCATGTGTGTCTGTGGCAGTGGAGCACTTAGTCACTTGTACATGTACATGTAGCTGTCATTGAGTGTTGGTGTGACCAGTGTGAGGAGTGCACGCATGCAGGACTGCACTGGCCCCCAGAGTGGGCCACTGTCCGCACAC
Source organism: Aplysina aerophoba (assembly GCA_949841015.1). Classification (NCBI taxonomy): domain Eukaryota; kingdom Metazoa; phylum Porifera; class Demospongiae; order Verongiida; family Aplysinidae; genus Aplysina; species Aplysina aerophoba. The sequence goes on from OX465041.1 coordinate 1,172,841, forward strand.
ACCAGCAGTGCACTCTGCATGGAGGGGGTGTGGTGCAGGTCAGGTGGGGTACCACCGACTGCTCACTGCTCTCTGCACTGCACCACAGAGAGGTCAGTAGGACTTCAAGTGGACGGTGAGGGAGGACACGCAGTGGTGTGTTTGTGTCTTCATGGTCGGCTGTGCCAGGTCCCCACTCCACCTCACTGTCACACTGCACCGCTCCCCCAACCACCCCAGCTGGGGTTCTCTGCATGCTGCCCTGAACATGTTTGAGTGTGGATGATGTAGCCCTGTGCCCCAACAGGAAGGCTGTGCACAACTGAGTGGTGAGCTGCCCTTAGTCCAGAGGAGGCTCATCACCATCTCTTGTTACAGTAGCTGGAACAGTAGGCACTGCCCTCAGTAGAGAGGGGAGAGGGGACCTTTAGTTGTGGTGACCGTTTGTATTAATGAGGTTACAGAGAGGGCCACTGGTGATGTGCGAGTGCGTGTACAACGGTGCCGGTTGTGTGAAATAGATTCCTTCTTTCTATGTATGTGTTATAGGTTGACACGTCCACAAACCCTAGCAGATTTGTTGAAGGATACACTCGATGATGCAGTTGGGCATGTCGGTGTAGGATGAGGTAGTGGTGGAGGAGATGACTTCATGGCCTCCTAGGGAATGTCCCTTTGCACTCAGATGCAGAGGGAAGACAGGTCAGTGGGACAGTGGAGGAGAGGAGTGTGCATGTGTGTGTATGTGTGTCTGATATGTCAGATGAGGCAAGTGCTCGTGCAGCTTTGTGAGAGAGCGAACCACAGAACGAGGACACGTTTTTGCATGCTCCGCAGTGTGTGGACAGTACGTGAGCACTTCACTCTGCTGCTGGTGCTGTGCTGTGACTCTGACAGTGGTGAGTGGGTCACGTGTACACATTGTTAACATTCCCACTTCCATTTCAGTGAAGTGGGAATCGGGTCCAGAGTGTCCTTCCTCTGACTGTGTCTATCATTTATAGTGCTACTCATACTGGTGACAACGGGTTAGAACTGGATGGTGTGCCACATGCAATGTGGAGGGTGTGGGAGGATGTGGTAAAGTGTGTGGGTGTGACAGATGACTGGAGCAGGAGGTTGTCACCTTTCAACGCAGTGCACTGAACCAGTCCCCTACTTTACCAAGAAGGCATTCAGTTTCGCTGTAGCAAAGCATGCAGAGAAGTTTGGAATGTTATTAGTGTGGAGGCATGTTTCTGTAACTATCAGTACATGTGGACTAGAGTGTGTGGTGACGTCGGTGAGCATTGAGACATCGATCTGTGTGCTGTGTGAACCCAGCGCACCATCATCAGCTGACGAGATGTCCATATGTGTGTGGTGTGCATGCATTAATTAATATTGATATGTGTGCTTAGCAATGTAGTAATTTGATTGTGCTGTTTTCTTTCTTGTTCTTCAGAGCTGCTGTTGAGTTTCCCTGCAATGAGGGACCGGACCACTGATCGATGAGCTAAACACGTCCAATTACATCCAATACAGTCACATTGATTGTGATAAACACCAGCTACAGTGTGCTCTATTGTTATTCACAATGCATGTGTATATACATAATTTGTTATTATTATAATATAAATTATATATAATTATCAAGCATATAAGCACAGCATGTGTGCATGCATGCATGCAATTATATAATATTATATACAGTACATTGCGTATGGTTCCTCCCCCATGCATGCAATATAATTATATATGAGAGCTGTCCCACTCTCCCCACACCATGGCCACACACTCGTATTCATACGTTTATGATAAACACCAGCTACAGTCTGCTCTCTATATATATTGTTATTCACAATGCATGTGTATATACATAATTTGTTATATAATATAAATTATAATATAATTATCAATTGCAAGCATACATATAAGCACAGCATGTGTGCATGCATGCATGCAATTATATATAAGTATGCACCCTGCTAGTGAGATAAGCCTGCATTTTTTATATAGATAATTATATATGTAATATTATATATATAAATTTTATAATAATATTATAAGCCTTTTGATTGCTGTATGCATGCACCGGTCTCTCTTTGATGCATGCATATAATTATATACATGCATGCAATAAACATAATTATTGTGAAATGCCATATATAATTAATTATACACACCAATTAAACATAAAATTGATAATACGTACAATTAAGATTATATACATAACAAATATAATTAAGCCATGCATGGTGGTGTACATAATATTATTAATTACTAGGGTACAGCGTACAGTCATGATCGAGGCGCGCGCCTGCTCTATCTGCAGTGTCAGCTGTGAGTTGTGTCAGTGCACACCTCACCTAGTCCACATCAGAGAACGTGGCCTGGTCAGTGGTGTCCTGTTGACCTGAGGGAGAAAGCACAGGCAACAAGGGAAGGAGGAGAGGGGAGAGGAGGCCTTCGATGGCAGTCATGAACACTCTTCCATTTACACAAACGAGGCAGTGAATGACACATCTTGACAACTAACTGTAATCCACAGAGACAACCGTGCAGGCATGAGTGGGTGAGAGACATACCCGAGGGGGAAGCCCTTCTGGGCAGAAGGCGGAGGAACGGGGCCAGTCGGTACCGAACAGGGAGAGGGAGAGCTGCAAAGGACAGAGACAATTGCTGAAGATAATTCGGTATATAGCAGTTGAGATGCACACGTTACTCCCAGATAGAGTCTGTGTATGTAGTGTCATTACCATTGCTATAGCCTAGTGTGACTGCTAGACCAACTGGCACAGGTGAGGGGGCGGGGCACATTAGAGGGTGTGAGAAGTGTGCAAAATGTGACGGCACTCATGAATACATTCTGAGGTGGGGGCTGTCCCATTCCCTTGACTGCTGCCACTTCACTGCATGCAGTGACACACAGTGTAACATCTGTACACACCGACTACAGCTGCATGTGTGTAGGGTGCAACGTGAGACTGACAGTCAACAAACAAACAAACAACCACATCACACTCACCTGTGACAGCTCTCCTCACTCCCTCCAAATCAGACAAGGGGTCTGCTGCAGGGGTACACAGAGAATGCACAAGAGATGCAAGCACTGAGTGGACCACACATGTAGCACTCACATGGTGTGTGGCTGGACATCGTCAGAGAGCGTGACTGAACACTAGACATGTGACATGAACATGGCATGCAATGTGCACTAAGAGGAATATGAATTATAGCAGCACACTCACAGACACAGCCCACACAACATGGCCACTTACGCACATGAACACGCACACGCACAAATTAACTGTGCTCACTTGACTGTGAAGGGGAGGGGGTGTGGTCACCGTCATCCTCCTGGCCCTCAGCACTAGTGTAGGCTCTGTCATCAGTGTCATCGCCATCAGTGACGTCACGTTTGCTGCCTGCCCCACCATCACCAACAATGCCACCTTCATCGGTGCCATCCTGGCTGGTGCCACCACATGCTGCAGGAAGGGGGAGAGTGAGGGGGCAGGAGAGGAAGGGGAGGAGAGTGAGGGGGCAGGAGAGGAAGGGGAGGAGAGTGATGGAGCAGGAGAGGAAGGGGAGGGGAGGGGACAGGAGAGGAAGGGGGAGGGGAGGGGCAGGAGAGGAAGGGGAGGGGAGGGGCAGGAGAGGAAGAGGAGGGGAAGGGCAGGAGAGGAACGGGAGGAGAGTGAGGGAGCAGGAGAGGAAGGGGAGGAGAGTGAGGGGGCAGGAGAGGAAGGGGAGGAGAGTGAGGGGGCAGGAGAGGAAGGGGAGGAGAGTGAGGGGGCAGGAGAGGAAGGGGAGGGGAGGGGAGGGGGCATAAGGTGCCATATCGCAACCTCACAAACACGCCTACATTGACAACTACACAAACCTGTTCACTGATCGGATCAAATTGCAATCATTTAGCTAATTCAATCAGTGGACATCATTGACTATTCAAAACTATGCATGTTAAGCCAAAATCAAGACAAACTAAAGCAGTTAGCCAATAGTCAGTAGAAAAGCAGGAAAGTGAGATGTCCAACTCCGTGAATTGGCTAACTCTGCCAGCGAAGGTGGAAAAGAAAGCTCTTCTGCAGAACGTTTAGAAGCTCTTCTGCTGCTGTCGCGTGAATGTGTCAGAAAAATCTGCCAAGAGCGCCTGAATGGTCTTGGAGACAGTACATTGCCAGTGACCAATGACAGCATTTGGCAATGTTAACAACAGAGAAATACACACACTGTGTGTGATTATTCCATCATGCATGTGCTGCTAATAGAGATGACAGGTGACAGTGCACTAAGATGCTCACTCTACACCTATAGATACCTCTGTGTGGGTGAACAGCCAATACGTACAACACACAGTGTACATCAGACATTCTATAGACCAACACTGGAAATGAGGGCATACATGCAATGTGTATAGAGGTAGGTGGACAGATCTCAGGTGTTGTGAACAGTAGTGTGATGTCAAACACAACTTAATTGATGCTTAGCAGAGAAGACAAGTGCAACTGATCCACTTTGTGCTTGGCACACCTGCATGTTCTTCGAGTGAGGGTGGGCGAGGTGGTGGAGGTGGGGCGCACTCGTGTCCATGGAGTGCTGGAGAGACATCTGCTCCCACTGCAAGTGGGTGGTGGGTGGGGCCTGGAGGAAACGGAGAAAGAACATCTTGTAGTTTAGTCTGCAGCTGCCTTGAAAGTACCATGTCTCATGTCTCCAGGGGGAAGTCCCCTGACACATGGGGCAGCAGCAGTGCACAAACGCAATCACAAGCAGGTTGCACTTCAAAAGACAAAACGAAGATTGGGTCAAACGTGAAAGGTGAAAGAATGAGAGAAATTAGGCACCCACAAATAAAGTATGTGCACACTGAAGATGTTGCCATAGCAACAACAAACTGCATCCAAGCAGGCTTCACTATCTGGGAGGAAGGGGGAGGGGAGGGGCAGGAGAGGAAGGGTAGGGAGGGGACAGGAGAGGAAGGGGGAGGGGAGGGGACAGGAAAGGAAGGGGGAGGGGAGGGGACAGGAGAGGAAGGGGGAGGGAGGGGCAGGAGAGGAAGGGGGAGGGGAGGGGCAGGAGAGGAAGGGGGTAGGGAGAGGAGGGGCAAGAGAGGAAGGGGGAGGGGAGGGGCAGGAGAGGAAGGGGGTAGGGAGAGGAGGGGCAAGAGAGGAAGGGGGAGGGGAGGGGCAGGAGAGGAAGGGGGTAGGGAGAGGAGGGGCAGGACAGGAAGGGGGAGGGGAGGGGCAGGAGAGGAAGGGAGTAGGGAGAGGAGGGGCAGGAGAGGTAGGGGGAGGGGTTGGACTAAGGGGATAGACTGCTAGATGGAGCACAAGCACTGGAGCATGCAGTGGGTGAAGTGGGCACACTCTGCAGTGGACCACCCAGCGTAGGAGAGTCCACAGTGCGCCCCCACACAGCTACGTACCTCCACACAGCTCCCCTCACACAGCTCCCTCCACAGCTCCCTATATATACACAGTGCGCCCCCACACAGCTCCCCCCACACAGCTCTACCACACAGCTCACCCCCCACAGCTCCCCCCACAGCTCCCCCCACGTAGTTCCCCACACAGTCCCCCCCACAGCTCCCCCCACAGCTCCCCCCCACAGCTCCCCCCACAGCTCCCCCCACACAGCTCCCCCCACAGTCCCCCCCACAGCTCCCCCCACAGCTCCCCCCACAGTTCCCCCCACAGCTCCCCCCACACAGTTCCCTTGTACCAATATTGCTATTGGAGGTACACTAGGCTAGAGTAAACAACAACAAGGCTGGAGTAAACAACAACAATAAGTTGGTACTCTCACCTGATCCAGAGCGGCTGATGCAGGGAAAGGCGAGTCTATGCTTATATCCATACTTAGAATCTGGAGGCAATAGCGTGTGTATGCCTGGACCATCTGGTGACTGGTGTGCATGCCCCCCCCCCCCCCCCACAGCCCCACGCACACAGCTCCTCCCAGCTCCCTCACACAGTTACCCCACACAGCTCCCCGTGCAGCTCCCCCTACACAGCTCGCCAAACACAGCTCCCCCACCAGAGTCCTCCACACACAGCTCCTCCCAGCTCCCCCACACAGTTACCCCACACAGCTCCCCACACAGCTCGCCAAACACAGCTCCCCCCATACTGTCGGTACTCTCACCTGATGCAGAGCGGCTGATGCAGGGGAAGGCGAATCCAGACTCACGAGTATAATGGACAATGATGAACTGTCTCTGCACATCAGTTGGTAGTCTGTCAATGATGGAGTGGAGGAAGTAGACTCTCTCACCCGTGTCGTACAAGACAACATGTGTTGTGTGCTTGTTTCCTGAAATGCCCTTCAACACAGATACTCCAAACTCCACCATGAGTGAGTGTGACATCTAACAATTGAGGAAGGAGCAACAAGCGGAATGTGAGATACGTATTATACATACAGGAATAAAACAGAAAATGCAAATACACATTTGCACAAGCAAACACAAAAAAGTTATACAGATACATAAATCCATGTGCACACACACAGACAAGTTGCCTAGTGCATGCAGTGATTGCATAGCAGTGAGAGTAGTGTACACCCTAACCCCAATCTTAACCGTAATCCCAACCCTAAAAGCTCTAGCTGACACTCGACCCACACATCACAACCACATGAACTGCACTAGTGCTTGGTACATTGACACTGAAATGTAATGCCACATCAACTCACATTAGCCCACATTCCCAGCAAGTACTTCTCCACTTACTTACATATGTACGCACACAAGGACACCAGGTGACACTTGGACCACATGTCACAATCACATGCCTTGCACTAAGGCACTGGTACAATATGTCACAACAATGTTATACCACCTCAAACTTACACGATAATGAATTCCCAGCACCAACTTCTCCAGTCGACCCATTCCAGACAGAGTCTGCTCTACTTCAGTGAACTTCACATCCCTTTCTCTTGCACGCTGCATGAAGAAGCAACTCTGGTCATTAACATGCACAACCCACCAACACAACTGATACACAATGTGCTGAGTCAGCAAAGACAATGTCAACACAATATTCCACTCTAGAGACCAACTACCACATGTCAGCCGACTCACTGGCAACAGGGCCATGTCTACCTCAAGGGTGGAAAGTGTGCTCCTGGTCACACAACACACTCTGCCACACAACCATGCGGGGTACACACAACATGTTATAACAAACAGCACACATACACACAACACATGCACAGAACACAAATGATATGCACTAGCTATCACCACCAGCAACCCAGCAGCACCCTTTCAATGGGCGGCAGAAGGAGGGGGCAAAATGGACAGTTGATGTGAACCCAGTGAACAGTGAACAACACATGCATTACATCCACTTGGTAAGAAAAGAACAGCATTGCAGTGGTGAGTGTCTCCACAGGAGACTCTAGCTGTCACAATCATCTCATGCGTGTGCCCTTTGCATTGGGGCTGCAACCCACTCACCTCCTCAGGTGTCAATTACTGCTAGTGTGGGAAGACTGTTTGCTATCAGTGGCCATGTCTACTGAACTACACCCAAAATGTGGGTCACTTTACACATGACCCAATACAGAAAGGTCACTCCTAGGCAAGTTGCTATGTTGTTAAAATCCATGATCAAAACACTGTCAAATAGTGATTGGTACAAAAGACTACGTCCCAGACACACTGTACATGTGCACACACTGTACATACCTCTTGTGGGGGGCGCATGAACGGATGTAACGGGGGGTGAATGCAATGACACTCAAAGTGCTTGGCTTGACTGAACAACAAGAACAACTTCGGCAACACATCCACTGGAACATACCCCAGAGTAACATGTTGAACATTTCTGTGAATCTCTGCAGGCACTGGGTAGGGAAACAGGAGTAGAGTTGAACATGTAAACACAATACCTACGTATACATACTTAACTTCACATAGACGTCCTCACTATTGCTTGTTACACACTATACACTACATCCAACTGAGTCACACAACATGCGACTGACATACACCAACCTACCATGAATGGGACAGACCCAGTTGATGGGTGCAAAGTTGAGGTCCACTTTTGACAAAGATTTACTTCGTCCAATACCAATCATAAGGTGACGACAGAACTCCTTGAGTTGAGTCACATCATTACCACCACTGAGTGTCAACGTTTCAAGAGTCTTGTTTTCTTCAAGTGCCTTTTCCATCTCCTTCAGAACCTCATGGTCCATTGCCTGTAGAACAACACATCAACACAGTCCGTCATGCAATGGGATGGGGAGAAACATCAATTGCTACTGCCACACACTACACACTGCAAGTGGGTGTCACCCTCACAGCTACTGCATGAGGCACTAGCTGTCAAACAGGTACAACACACCTGAAAACATGCAGTTAGTGCATACACACACATGCACACATCATCCTAGCATACAAATAGCCCATCAAAGCATACAGTACGTATGACACTGCACTGCTGGATATAGATGAGGAGTGCAAAGAGACAATGACATTGCTAAATTAAAAGTTAAGGTAAGGAAGTAACTACACATTACATGGAGTTACAGTACATTACACTGTAGCATAAACTGTTGAATGGAATTGATAACGAGATTGGAAGTGGCTGTGTAATCATGATGGCAGTCATGCCGTGACTGTCCTTGTGATGTGCATGGTCCAATACTCAATGTGCCACCACACATGCATGTGCAGTTGGGTTGGGGGTTACAATGAAAACAGAAACAAAACAAAGTCTCAGAATGTCCACATTACCATTGTGCCTCACAGTGATGCCTACCTCACATCCTTGCAACACTTGACACTCAATCACATGTCATACTCATAGTATACATCAGCATAGAGAGTCTCGAGAGGCTTACAATTAAGGGTACAGGGTACACTCGAGAGAGATGAAATGCCAGCCAAAAGATAGATAGCCAGAGGGCAACACACAACACACCTGAAAACATGCAGTTAGTGCATACACACATGCACACATCATCCTAGCATACAAATAGACCATCAAAGCATACAGTACGTATGACACTGCACTGCTGGATATAGATGAGGAGTACAAAGAGACAATGACATTGCTAGAAGTTAAAGGTAAGGAGTAACAACACCCAAACCCAAAATGTGGGGTCGCTTTACACATGCCCTAATACAGAAAGGTCACTCCTAGGTAAGTTGCTATGTTGTTAAAATCCATGATCAAAACACTGTCAAATAGTGATTGGTACAAAAGACTACGTCCCAGACACACTGTACATGTGCACACACTGTACCTCTTGTGGGGGTCGCATGAAACAGCCCCCCCCCCCCCACAGTCCACAGCTTTGCCACATAGCTCCCCTCAGTTCCCTCCCCCCCCAGCCCCTACAACTACCCCACAGCTCCCACCCAGTTTCTGTCAAATAGTGATTGGTACAAATGACTAGTACATCCCAAGCCACACTGTACATGTGCACACACTCACCTCTTCTGAGGGGTGAATACTAGTACACTCAAAGTGCTTGGCTTCACTGAACCGCAAGAACAACCTCGGCAACACATCCACTGGAACACGCTCTAGAGTAACATGTTGAACACTTCTGTGAATCTCTGCAGGCACTGGGTAGGGAAACAGGAGGAGAGTTGAACATGTAAACACAATACCTACGTATACATACTTAACTTCACATAGACGTCCTCACTATTGCTTGTTACACACTATACACTACATCCAACTGAGTCACACAACATGTGACTGACATACACCAACCTACCATTGTTGAGACAGACCCAGTTGATGGGTACAAAGTTGAGGTCCACTTTTGACAAAGATTTATTTAGTCCAATGCCAAATAGAACACTGCGGCAGAACTCCTTGGGTAGAGTCACATCATCACCACCACTGAGTGTCAACATTTCAAGTGTCTTGTTTTCTCCAAGTGCCTTTTCCATCTCCTTCAGGACCTCTTGGTCCATTGCCTGTAGAATGACACATCAACACAGTCTGACGCAAATGCATGAGGCACTAGCTGTCAAACAGGTACAACACACCTGAAAACATGCAGTTAGTGCATGCACACATCATCCTAGCATACAAATAGACCATCAAAGCATACCGTACGTATGACACTGCACTGCTGGATATAGATGAGGAGTGCAAAGAGACTGTGACATTGCTAAAAGTTAAGGTAAGGAGTAACAACACCCAAACCCAAAATGTCGGTCACCTTACACATTCCCTAATACAGAAAGGTCACTCCTAGGAAAGTTACTATGCTGTTAAAATCCATGATCATAACACTGTCAAATAGTGATTGGCACAAAAGACTACGTCCCAGACACACTGTACCTCTTGTGGGGGGCGCATGAAACAGCCCCCCCCCCCCACAGCTCCCCCCCACAGTCCACAGCTTTCCCACATAGCTCCCCTCAGTTCCCTCCCCCCCCAGCTCCCCACACAGCCCCTACCCCTACCCCACAGCTCCCACCCAGTTTCTGTCAAATAGTGATTGGTACAAATGACTAGTACATCACAAGCCACACTGTACATGTGCACACACTGTACCTCTTGTGGGGGGTGGATGGAATGACATTTAAGGTGTTTCACTTGACTGAGCCACAAGAACAACCTCGGCAACACATCCACTGGAACATTCCTCAGAGTAACATGTTGAACACTTCCGTGAATGTCTGCAGGCACTGGGTAGGGAAACAGGAGTAGAGTTGAACATGTAAACACAATACCTACGTATACATACTTAACTTCACATAGACGTCCTCACTATTGCTTGTTACACACTATACACTACATCCAACTGAGTCACACAACATGTGACTGACATACACCAACCTACCATTGTTGAGACAGACCCAGTTGATGGGTACAAAGTTGAGGTCCACTTTTGACAAAGATTTATTTAGTCCAATGCCAAATAGAACACTGCGGCAGAACTCCTTGGGTAGAGTCACATCATCACCACCACTGAGTGTCAACATTTCAAGTGTCTTGTTTTCTCCAAGTGCCTTTTCCATCTCCTTCAGGACCTCTTGGTCCATTGCCTGTAGAATGACACATCAACACAGTCTGACGCAAATGCATGAGGCACTAGCTGTCAAACAGGTACAACACACCTGAAAACATGCAGTTAGTGCATGCACACATCATCCTAGCATACAAATAGACCATCAAAGCATACCGTACGTATGACACTGCACTGCTGGATATAGATGAGGAGTGCAAAGAGACTGTGACATTGCTAAAAGTTAAGGTAAGGAGTAACAACACCCAAACCTAAAATGTCGGTCACCTTACACATGTCCCAGTACAGAAAGGTCACTCCTAGGCAAGTTGCGATGTTGTTAAATCCATGATCAAAACACTGTCAAATAGTGATTGGTACAAAAGACTACGTCCCAGACACACTGTACATGTGCACACACTGTACCTCTTGTGGGGGGCGCATGAAATGGCACTCAAAGTGCTTGACTTGAACAGCCCCTGTCCCCCCACAGCTCCTCCCAACAGTCCCCCCCTGCCACAGCTCCCCCCCACAGTCCCCCCCTGCCACAGCTTTCCCACATAGCTCCCCTCAGCTCCCCCCAGTTCCCCACACAGCCCCGACCCCTACCGCACAGCTCCCACCCTGTTTCTGTCAAATAGTGATTGGTACAAATGACTAGTACATCCCAAGTCACACTGTACATGTGCACACACTCTACCTCTTGTGGGGGGTGAATGCAACGACACTCAAAATGCTTTACTTGACTGAACCACAAGAACAACCTCGGCAACACATCCACTGGAACACGCTCTAGAGTAACATGTTGAACACTTCTGTGAATGTCTGCAGGCACTGGGTAGGGAAACAGGAGGAGAGTTGAACATGTAAACACAATACCTACGTATACATACTTAACTTCACATAGACGTCCTCACTATTGCTTGTTACACACTATACACTACATCCAACTGAGTCACACAACATGCGACTGACATACACTAACCTACCATCAATGGGACAGTCCCAGTTGATGGGTGCAAAGTTGAGGTTCACTTCTGACAAAGATGTATTTAGCCCTATTCCAAACAGAATATGATGGCAGAACTCCTTGGGTAGAGGCGCATTAATACCATCAATGAGTGTCAACATTTCAAGTGTCTTGTTTTCTCCAAGTGCCTTTTCCATCTCCTTCAGGACCTCTTGGTCCATTGCCTGTAGAATGACACATCAACACAGTCTGTCATGCAATGGGATGGGGAGAAACATCAATTGCCACTGTCACACACTACACACTGCAAGTGGGTGTCACCCTCACAGCTACTGCATGAGGCACTAGCTGTCAAACAGGTACAACACACCTAAAAACATGCAGTTAGTGCATACACACATGCACACATCATCCTAGCATACAAATAGACCATCAAAGCATACAGTACGTATGACACTGCACTGCTGGATATAGATGAGGAGTACAAAGAGACAATGACATTGCTAAATTAAAGTTAAGGTAAGGAAGTAACGACACATTACATGGAGTTACAGTACATTACACTGTAGCATAAACTGTTGAATGGAATTGATGACGAGATTGGAAGTGGTTGTGCAATCATGATGGCTGTCATGCCGTGACTCTCATTGTGATGTGCATGGTCCAATACTCAATGTGCCACCACACATGTGCAGTTGGGTTGGGGGTTACAATGAAAACAGAAACATCACAATCTCAGAATGTCCACATTACCATTGTGCCTCACAGTGATGCCTACCTCACATCCTTGCATCACTTGACACTCAATCACATGTCATACTCATAGTATACATCAGCATAGAGAGTCTCGAGAGGCTTACAATTAAGGGTACAGGGTACACTCGAGAGAGATGAAATGCCAGCCAAAAGATAGATAGCCAGAGGGCTACTGAATTTGCTATGAACTACACAAGCTGTCGTCTTTACATAGCAGCCAAAAATGCCGTGAAAGTGCATGCCTTCGTCCTTGACGCAAATATGCGTCATTGGCACTTACGCACATGCAATTATTCGACGCATATATGCGTCATTGGTAATTAAAGGGTTAAGACAACACGGCCGGGTCACCATGAAATATACAAAGAAGGTTCAAATGGTTGATTAGGCACATATTGCTGTGGGTGATGTCTTCCAGGTGAGGATAGATGGACTCTAGGAAGTATAACGTGGGTGTGGTGAAATCAGTTCTTACTGGATCAAGAGATGCAAGACATGAATCATCATTACATCTCACAGAGATGCTTACCTCACAGCCTTGTATCACCTCACACTCCACCTCTCGTACATGTTGGAGGCACAGCAGCTTCACTGCTACGTTGAGGGGAGGGTACTTCAAGTGCACCTTGCCAAAGTGACCTTTCAAGGCACCATCTGTGAAAGGTAAACATAACAACATGTCCTGCACTCAGTGAACTCTAAACATGGCAGACACATTCTGCAGCTCATAATGACATTCATTACCCATTACCCCACACCACAACAGTGGCTAGTGGTACACAGTGGCAGAGCTACTCATGCAGAGTCACTCCACACAAACCCTGCACCAAGTGGTCACTGCTAGTACAGATGAGGATGCTCAGCCAGTGTCACTGATGTACACCCACTCTCACCACATGCATGAACCTTCCACTGACAGACCCTCACGTGACCCCAGACCCTGTTGGCCATTCAATGGACTGTGTGCATGCTATGCATCAGAGTCTGTGTGCCCTCCACTCTCACCACAGTTTCTGATCCTGTCAAAGAGGTCCTCAACCTGTCTCCAGTCTTCAGGACTTCCTGCATAGTCAATGCCAACACATGTGAATGATACTATGGGAGTAGCATGCTGCCATGCTGTGTTGCTAAGCAACAACACAACCTCAAGCCTCAATACCAATGAATGACTCAAGCTATGTAATTCCATCTTGACATTTCAATACACACTATAGGCACTGTATGCATGTATTATGCAGTAACTGTAAACGTATGCAGTAACTGTGTGCTCACACAAACTTGCTCCAACAAGACCGCACATGGATACCATGTAGGGTGGCACTTTAGGTGGTGGACAGGCTAGACCTCTCATCACTCTGTGCACACACACACTAAGTTCCCTTCACATGTATGTAGGTACCTCATGCAACACACACCTACTGCAGCAGCTGTGCATATATACATGCATGGCCTAAGGTCAGTGGATTGGGGGAACAATCACAGAAATGTACATACACAAGAATTGGACACTTTCAAATACTTGTGTACGCACCTTGTTATGGTGTGACTGCAATATTTGACTGCAGATTACTGAAATCTTGCAGTCACACCAGAACAAGGTGCGTAGTATGACTTGATATGAAAACTATAAACCTCACCTAGCTTGTCTAGACACAATGTCTGCAGTGTTCCACTAGTGCAGACTGGCTCCAGCAAACGATGGATTTCTACTGAACCTGCACCTTCCTGTGTCTTAATAATGAGCTTCTTCAGTGCAGGATGCTTGGAAAGACAATAGCCATAGGCTGTCGAGTCATATGCAGTCATGGGCTCCACTGTCACCTCTTCTCCTACAATATGTGGCATCAGCTTCTGAACCAGTGATGCATTTTGGGACTCAAACAGACACTGCATCTGGAAGTCTTCTGAATACCCTGTGATGTTGGCCTGAAGGAGTTCATAACTTGCCAGTTGGGTGAGGCCGCAGTAGAAGCGCCACACTTGTGCCATGTGGGGCTCGCCGAGGTACTTGGACCAGATCTCACGCTGCTCTTCAACTGATAAGAGAGACACATAAACTACTGCAATGAATTCTTGAACAGTGAGGTGGATGAAGTAGAAACTTTCAATGGCCGTCTTGTTAGACTTCGGGTCAGCTCGAACAGGTCTGGCTGTCAACACACCGCATCCTCGCACACGGTCTGAGAAATGCTCACCAAGACCCTGGAGATCAGATGACTTGAATATCATCTTTTGGCTTCGAATGCAATCAAATGCAATTTTACTGAGTTTATAGAAATCATGGTTCGTTGGCAGATCCAGGATGGAATCCAGTGAGGTCAGGTCTTTGTGATATTTCAGGACCTTAATGCACATGTATTCATTGTAGATTTCAGTCAGTGTCGTTGGGAGGTCCTCTTTGAATAAGAAGACTTGGCAGATGATGGAGAGTACAACCGGGATGGAGCAGAGACCTCTAACTTGTGGTACACTGTCTATTTTCCTGACGAATGATTCAAGCAGATCTAGTTTCTTTGCCTCAGCTAAGATATGTCCTGCATACTCCTTGATCTGCTCACGAGTGAAGCCTAGCACCTCAATGTTAGTTAGGCTGCCCAGCACACTGTGGTATATCTCGCTTGTGACAATAGACCGTGAGGTCATAACTACATGGCAGTATGGTAAAGGGGCACTGCACTCAATATTGTGCGACAACAGGTCTGCAAGAAATTTAGACTGTCGAAGGTGAGGGGCTAGTTCATCAAACCCATCCAGGATAAAGAGAACGTTCTTCCCTAAGTTTCTGTGAATAGCTCTAGACAATTTCTTGGATGATGTGGCATCTCCCATCATTCCATCAAACAACTGCAGAATGTCGACTAATTGGAAATCTTTTTTAAAGTGTAGCAGTTTATGCAATTCGACAAGGAGGACCAAGCTGTACCCATGGCAGTTGGGAGCGCGACACACATCTTGGCACACTTTCCGAGCCAACGTACTTTTACCCACCCCAGGTGCACCACTGAGGACTACAAATTTACTCTCTTTGACTAGTCCAGGGATGGCTTCACATTCTACCTTACTAGTCGGATCGGTGTACACATTATCAACGCCTTTCTTTACAGCTTCGACAAATCCTTTCTGGTCCTTCTGAGAGCCCAGTCTGAATGGGGCGATGGCTAAGTTGACGTAGCTCATGGACTGATTGGGGAACCATTCATCTTGCACTGTCGGCATACTGACATAATGCTCCTGCATTCTGCTGAAGAAGGCCTGCATCTGCAAGTGGACAGGAAGGCCATCATGCATGAGTGCTCCAGAACGTACTGTTGTTACCTCATACCAATGTATAGGCTATACTGACTGGTCACATAATGATATTTATTGGACATCATTAACACAGTCGAAACTATAGGCATATAGATAGTGCATATGAATGCCTCGCATGCACCTGCATGTGTTATGCAATATGTTTAATGCAGTGACCTATTGGCGCAATCGTGAGGATACTGGCAGGCCCCAACGAGTTCCAGATGCCATTAATGGCTTGCACATAGACCATTATAACTGTGTACTCAGCAGCTGCCTTTCAGTAGCTCATGCATTCTTCTAACAAATGTATTCAACCGCAGATACAAACACATACGGCAAAGCACACATGAAGTAGCCCACCTGACCAGTCACCATTTTGGTACAAAAAGCGAACAAACAGAGAGAAATATTGATAAATATCTAATGATGCACACATCTTTACCTCACTTCACTCGCTCAAGCTCGTCACTCGGCAAGCACACACATGCAGGTACTGTACTAAACAGCATGCAAACCAGGTACTTACTTGTTTACTCTACAAATATAGTGCAATTTCTGTGTGTTTGGTTCAAGCCATGCTGATTACAAATGCTGCCAGCCTTTATTGTATAGCAATATTTATTGGTATAAATGCAAAGGCAAAAGCTGTGTATTGATGGAGTAAGAGAATAGATACTTAACTGTACAACATACTACATGCATAGTATACAGATCGTGCATATATATACTTCAGCAGTCAACTACATAAAAATAAGCTATATATAGACACTCTTCTTCTGTGCAAAGATAGGATGGGCGGGATAGGCTTAGCATAATGAGAGGTAATTCTACCAAATCCAAATCACAGGATGTCTAAGTATGTGCTTTCACAGTCAACACTTAGAATTACTAGCAAATTGCAGACACCTAGCGGCAAGCATTCTTCACTTAACAATTGGGTTGTGGTTTGTCACTCACTACTTCTTGACAGTTCTCATCAAACGCAGGTGATGGTGACAGTGTATTCAGTTCAGCCTCAACTTTCTCCCTTTCTCTGCATCCAATCACTGTCTCAACTGCTGCTAGCAGAGAATGCCATGTACGAGGCTGGGAGCCTGTGTCAGCAGCGCTTTGTGACCACAGAGCTAGAAGCTCCAAAGCACATCCGTCTACCCTCCACTCCCTGCGTCTTACAGCGTACAAGACTGCAGGCCCCATTCCCAAGGCCCGCCCTAATTCCGTCCACTTTGCTGCAATGGTTGGGACCACAAGCCTCAGAATGTCCAACAGGGATGGTTTAGCACCTACACAACACGCCATGCAGGCAGACAAACATTGTATGAACTACACACACCTCATGTACAATCTGTGTATACTATATGTGTGCTATAGCATGCTTGAGGGAATACTTGGCACACCTGCTGTGACACAATGTTTAATGATGGCACGAGACAAATGCACAGACACACATATCTACTTACATGCACACACAGTGTGCAGATTACGTGTATACCATAATCAATGTTCCCAGCAGGGTGACTTCCTCTGATGTTGGGGACGGCAGCACTGGGAGGGGACGTGTACTCCTGTGTACTTCCACTGCCTGCACACACATGGGCACAGCACAGGAGCTGAATGTACACGTGTGCATTGATTGATGCACACGAGACATGACTACAACACTGAGCACTAAAAATAATTAAGGAATGGGCAATACAAGCAGTACGCCATATATGCATGCATGCTTGTGTGACAGCCTACATGGCGGGGGCGGGTGACTGCACTTTAGTAGGGAAGTCAAAACACACATGGACACACACACACAACACACAACAAACAACACACACAACACACACAACACACACACACAACACACACACACACAACACACACAACACACACACACCTGACTCCAGCCTCCTCTGCATGCCTTTGCCTAATTCGCATGTGGGACATGTCCGTTTGAAGCTAGATTGTTTATTTTGGGACTGACCTCTGTGGTTTGTTACATTCTTTTGTGTTTCCGTGGAAACGCACATGACTGCGTGTGATGTACGCGTGACTTGACAACCAAATGGTGTCATAATGAAACACTCGACACGAACATCCACACTATTCGAGCCGATAATCCTTCCTAGACAATGCGAAACATCATCGCACTGCGTAAAGGAGGGTAGCGCCGATGTTTCCCGGAGCACATGGCGGCCATTTTGTTTGAATCATGGCCATGTCACGAGAACATCATGTGATCTGCTCACAGCGAAGAGCTAAATGGAGGTGCACTTACAAAAGCGCTGTGTGGTAATATTCGCGAGGGTTTCCAGGCAAGTTGAGCACTTAAATAGTTTGGCAAGGAATATCTCTAGCCTTTCCATGTGTCATAATAGTATGCAGTATTCCTATCAAGAGTTATTCCTATCAAGAGTTATTCCACCATGAAACAGGCCCAAGGCAACAGATCTAGCATCCATTTCTAATAAGATAACATCAACAGTCATGCAGGGACATCCTATGAGAGTAGATTATGTACTGACTATAAATGCTTGCAGTAATGTATTTTCTCATGGTAGATCCAGGCCAACTTCAATATCATATAATAAAATCTTTCCCATGCTATTTTACACAATATTTAAAGGGACAGTATCGCCTCTTACGCAATATTTGCGTAATCTCGCAGTTTCGCGCGTGCGCATGCGTTCGAGAAACGAGTTTACTGATCGCTGGAAGAATTCGCAATGGCAGAATCATCGACAGAGAGCGTGAGGGCCTGAAAAAGGTTAATCTTGCCTGGGATGATGTTATCCTAAATTTCTTAATGGCTGCGTGTGGATTATCAGCTGTTCTTGTAATGGGAAGTGTTCACGTTCGTCCGAACGGGGTTCCTGCCTTTGCAAAGCTGCAAAGCTTTTCTGCACGCCTCTCTGCACTTGCAAGGTGACCGGTAGCAAGGTCTGCACCAATCATGGCGACGTGGAAGTGGTGGAGGACGGCTTAACCGCCGCCGATCGCGATCTAGTCGGTCCTGTACCAGTGCGTCGCCGTACCAACCCCATCGCTGGCGGTACCCGAGGCAGACGGTTCCCTGAGGCAGAAGGAAGGGTTCTTTGACGCACAAGGTTCCTTGCTGAAGCCGAATCTTCTTGTAGGCGTAAGAATGCGGCGAAGCGGTGGATTTCAAACGTTTTCTTCTCTTCTGGAACATCCAATGCGAGGATCAGTCCTTTCGTCCATTTTCGCTTGCTAACAACTTCAATTCGAAGCCTTTAACAGGTACAGCGGGCTCTCGGGGAGCCGCCATTTTGCTTCAGCAGCCAATCAGATTAACTATAGAGATTTTGTAGCAAAATCTATCGTTATTCTGATTGGCTGTTTTGTTGCCTCGTATACGGGAATATGCGGCACGTGCGCGAACCCACGATACTGTCCCTTTAACCAAATCGTTATGATACATAGATAGCAGTAGTGTTGTTTCCCTTCACGTACCTTTCCTTTCTCTCTTAAATCGCTCAGCCTCCTTCTCCAGCTCATCTGCCCAGACAACATGGTTGGTTACTCGGAGCATTGTGCAGAATGTGGCAAAGTCTTCATTTGTTTTCCCTCGCAGAGTCTCTATGATTTTGTCAATCTGTTCATTCTTGCTGGACAGCCCTGTTACCATCTGGGCTTCAGGTCTGCTCATAAAACCACCTGCTGCCTTCTCCAGCCTATCAGAGAGGCCCGTGTTCATTGACACATTGAGCTTCAACTTCTCCTTCAGAGAGACCAAGGCATCATCGTTCCAGGGACTCATGGGACCAGAGCTTCCATCTGAGAAGCCAAACAATGCAAGAGGGCACACTGGCATGCACTCTTAAGAGGGTGCATGGTTCCCACAAACTGGGCAGTGGTTACACACAAAGAGCTCACCCCCACGGTGGACTGACATGCATCATACTGTGAACACTACAAACACTTGCACACTACAAAGGCCTTTAATACGACTTTATAAGAAACAAGCATGCATGCATGTGTGGCAGAGGGCCAAACATTAAGCAACTCATGGGTAAGAGATGACTCTGGTTAAAAGAATAGCTACCAGTTCTGTGACAATCCTGGATAATGTCCCAGCATGCAGCTTATCTCTCTCTATATAGCCACAGTCTGTAAGTTGACCTTTCCGACTGAGAGGCAGGCTGCCAGCAGTATAGCCAAGGGTCTGGAGTGGGACATACTCATCATTTGGGCTATGTATACAGTGGTGTTGGTGCATGCTTTCAGCAAGCAGTCGTGAAGAATTGAGTTACAATGTCTTTGGCTGTCAGCATTTTGGATGCTTGCCAAAGCACCATCTGGAATAATGCCATGATGAAACAGGTCCAGAGCAATGGAGCTAGCATCCATTTCTAATATGAATCGGTCTCGTTACTCATTTCCTCATTTCCTCAGCCGCGTCCAATGACAGTAGGTTATACACATGTACACTGAGTAACAAAACACATTGATATATGCCCAACAGCAAGCACACCGGCAACTCTCCTGGTGTTAGCTACAAGAAGAGTACCGTACGTTGCAAAATATTTGTGATCAATAATTTTCAGGAATTTCGCGAATGAAGCACATTTAACAGAAATTTAACAGCCACAGAACAGCAGTACTAGTGTTGCCAGGGGCATGCCCCAGATTTCATAAGACTGCCTGTAGGGGCAAATATCCCACACAAAAAGTCTGCAACATGTTAGCATAACAAGTATAACATCAACAGTTAGTGACATCCTAGTATAGGATTTACACATGCACACACACAACACACACACCAGGCTGTGCCCACTAACTTTGGCCAGTGCGTTATTGTGCATGTATTTACAGTACCACTACCCATCAAATACCACCATAACCACACATGCAATTGCAACAAATATAACGGATGTCTGTTAATTCCCTAGCACATCCAGCAGCTGTGCTGACATGAACCTGCCCTCTGCCTACCTTGGAGAGGACCTGGATTTCTCTCTATGTCACCGGCGAGGAGCAGCAGTCCACGCAGAAAGATGTACGGCTTAACCACAGCTTCAGACAACCACATGCCAATACAGGCAGCACGTCTTAGAGATGCATGACAGAAAGTGGAGGGTCGGGACTGTGGGGAGAGGAGGGAAAGTCCCATTACAGAAAATAAACATAATCATTTTGAGTATGAGTAACATTGACATGTGTCACTGACAGCTGCAGGGGTAAGCACATTCGAGACACTGGCACATGGTAGAGAGGAAGTCAAAAGGGCATCCATCAGAGAGCATGCAGTGAGATGGAGCTCACTCACCCTAATGCGCTTCACAAAGGACTTCTGGACAGTGAATGATGTCACTAAACGCCCATGAATTTTTTGGCCACACCTCACTTCTCTGCCTAGCCCCAGAGAAGGAATTCGTATAAGCTGTCGGCAAATCCGCTTTGACAATGTTTGGTGCTTGAACCTGTGTAAAGTGAAATGTAGCAGCAGTTATACATTATACTATTCAAACCACCTTGCACACAGGCTTCCAATGCAAACGCAGAGAGTTGTTTGAGACATCATAGACCTGTGAGAACCCACCTCTTCAGAACTGCCATACACAAACAGTGAGTGGAGAGGGCACAAAGATATACACACAGGAATACCTGTGTCTTCAGACAACGAGAGATGCCTCTTTTACCTACAAGCATTAGACAAGAAAGGTGGCATCACGGCACACAAGGTAGGAATGGTGATTGTTTATAGCATGCACTGCACCTGACAGTGAAGATGCTTTTCTAAGCTTCCGCCATGCCTCTCTATTCATTGTCCACAGAGATGGTCCAAATTCATAAAGAATTAGCGAGATGTGAACAAACAGGTTACAGGTAACCAATGTTGTGTGCCAAAGGATAAACTCAATCGGAAAGGTGATCCCATGAAACATGGTCTTAAAGGCTGTGCTGTAGCTTGCTACAGAAAGAGGAAGCTGGCATTGTCCACTTGTCCATTCTGGACCCGCAGGACCCTGTACAGCAAACAGGGCAGCACACCTCCTAACAGTTGGGAAGGTAGACATGTGCCTGGTCTGATGATGTGTGCATGGCTACAGCAGTAACTTGTGCAGGGCTGAGGAGGCTGACACGAGGAAGCTGGGCTCAACATGTAGCAGTGTAGGGAGGAGGGACTGGGGTTGGGAGTGTGTGCTAGGCTAAGCCATACATGTGGGGCATGTCCCTCTTGTTTACATAACGAGACCTTTGTGGTTTCAGCACATTCTTCATGCGCACATATATGGCTGCCTGTGATGCATTATTATGTGATGAAAATTGTGAACAAATAAATTCTAGTTATTCACACAAGTACATTCTGTCTGGGGGAAACACTGAAACTTTTCTTGATGTAACTTTTCATAGGGTTTGATTAAGAACTTTGACTACATGGAAAAGTAAGACTCGGCATACACACTTGTGTCCTCTAACTGCACCTTTCCACTTCTTCCTCAGCCTTTCCCTCTAGACCCATGGACATCAATGTTTTGTGCTACTTCACATTGCTCAATATCGCTGTGATATTGCAATCTACCAGTGTAGGTAGCATTGACACATTAGCCACACAGAACCAAACTAGAAAGGTGGCAGTATGTGGAAGTGGTACTATCTGCTATAAATATAATATGGTGTAAAATCTTGTTAACGCCTGTTCAAACTTGTGTACACTTGCAGCTGTTTCTTGTACAGTGTGTGGAAATTTGTACTCGAATTGTTTCCAAGTGCAAAGGAAGCACTTCAAAATCCACAAACTAAGAACCCCATACATGGAAACAACATATAACCGTATATGATTGCAACTAAAACAAACAGCCGAGTGTAAGTATATGTGTCAAGATTGAGCCAATACAGTAGTCAGTGACCCTTACTGTCTGATTATGTAGAGTGTCCTGCAGCTGGACCTCAATGAGGCAGGTGTTGAGGTGACCATCAGATGCGTTGACAGCTACTTGTGGGCAGTCCACGCCACAGTCTCCTGGGCCATGCCACGCCCACTTTCCAAAAAGAGAGCTGAGACAGTCATCGACCACCTCAGTGAGAGGGCAATCATCAGGGGATTGATCACTAGCCAAAGAAAGGTTGGACTGGTTGGGATCTAAGGATGGGAAGAAATTGAGGTCTCTCAACAGCAGCATGTCGCGTACATGGAGTCTGGCATGTGGCCTGGCAGAGATGACAATGGCTGATATGGGCACACTCCACAGCAAAGGTGGTGAACAGGTGCTCAGCAGTTACATGCACTGAGGAACCACAATGTTAGTGCGTGCACAGTGCGACACAAGCTACACAGAACACAGGCCACCATCAAACCACCAACCTGTGGCCAGGGTCTTCACTGCTTCTGCTGTGTACCCAATGAGCTGTACACAGCTCCTCACAGTCAACAGCAGGAGGAGAGAGTACACGTACCCACGCAGCACTGTCCGTGCAAGTCGTCGGACGCGTGATGAAGCGCTCCTCAGTCTGGCAGTGTTGAAGATGACCGGCAAGTGGTTTGGGAGGCGAACACGAGTAGGAGCTCTGTAGTGCTTGGAGGAGCGTTTCATGTCCTACAGAGGGACGGGAGGAGGGGACTGGTGGGACGAGACACTCTCTAAGGTGAAGGGCGCGGTCAATAGCGTAGCAAAGTTGTAGTGACTCACGAGTCTCCCAGTCCACTCTGCGAGGTGGACAAGAGTAGTCGCGAAGACCTTCCCCGGTCAGCGGGAGTTGGGAACAGGACAAGAAGATCACAAGCTACGATGGGCGGGGGGCGTGTACGAACTACGTAGCAATTTATACCACAAACAATGGGTTTTAAAACATATTAGATTGTACAGTGGATCGCTCAATACAAATTGTTACAAGAAAGGTTAACCTAGTTTAGCAGTATTAAAGGAAGACGTGTACGCATCACGTGAACTACGTTCCCACCATAGTACTAGTCGTCCCAGCCCACCACTTCCGCTAACAAAATGGCCGCGGAAAGGATGGTCTGGTATCTTTGGGCCGAATCCTTGGTCTCGCCATCCCAAATA
Organism: Aplysina aerophoba; assembly: GCA_949841015.1. Lineage (NCBI taxonomy): Eukaryota > Metazoa > Porifera > Demospongiae > Verongiida > Aplysinidae > Aplysina > Aplysina aerophoba. The sequence goes on from OX465041.1 coordinate 1,196,826, forward strand.
ATTCTGGCCAATCAGATCGCCGTTTGAACACGTGTACACCAAAAAAACACGCGCGAAACTCGTAGGGACGAGTCTCACGTGTAGCTAAACTCGCGTTCTTGTTTAGATTATGGATATTCCACGTTTGAGATCGAGCTCTGTACCTGCGGAGATATTCGACGAATGCCTCACAGCATCTCTGCAGAAGCTTCATTTTCGATCACCGACAACCAGCGGGAGATAATTTTCAACTTCATACGAGGAAAAGATGTTTATGTATCCCTTCCAACCGGGGCAGGGAAGTCTCTGTGCTTTGCAGTGCTTCCTTATATGGGGTGCCGTTTGTGTAAAAAAGGAGGGAAATGTGAACCTATATTTTTGGGATATATATAAATATCCACTGATATTTATAAATGTCCATTGATATTTAATATATATCAGTTGATATATATTAAATATCAACTGATATATATAAATATCCATGGATATTTATTATATATCAGTTGATATATATAAATATCCACTGATATATAATAAATATCAACTGATATATAATATATATCGTGTGATATTTAGCATATATCAATGGATATTTACAAACATCCATTGATATTTATATATATCAACTGATATTTACTGAAAACAATGGTCACACAGTGGTCACATGAAGTCATGTGTTCAGCATGTGCATGATCACTAATGATGTCACTGATGATATCAATGGTGATGTCACTGTTTATCCTCACTGGAGCATGGTGTGTATGACAAATGTTAATGAGCACATGGCAGTGATCTCAGTAACTCAACTGCAAAATGGAGGAAGTCAGAGACTTTTTTTGAAGCTGTAACCAGACAACTAGGCAGTAGTAGTAGTAGAAGTTCTGCGGAAAGTGCATGGTGTAAAAGAACATCTTGGCACTGAGACGGGTTCATGACTAGTTTGCTGTGGTGTTTCTGAATCTGACTCGCTGTCACTGTCACTCTGCAATTCCAACTGGGGAATCAAGCCACTAATAAACATTTGACAAGGAGTCTGGTTATGTTCTGTTGATACTGCATGATTGTTCCATCCTTCCTGAAAAAACTTCAAACTGTCATTGATTCTAGGAATGAACACGTAATGAAGGCAATATAGGTCCACTTCATTTAGGTGGTCTAAGATTCCTTCGGCTTCCATTCCTCTGAAAAGATTGCCATAAACTACTGTAACAGAACGATGAACATCTCTCCACAAGCGTTCGATTCGTTCATTATGGGCCGAACTACCAACAATTATACACTTGTTGTTTCCATGCTCCTCCATCATCATGCTCCAAACCTCTATGTTTTCACCTCCATGATCGGTTCTAACTCTTTTTGGAAGTCCATATGTCTCCACTGCGGCTGAAAATGCTGCAAGAACAGTACTTGCTTTATTATTGCTACTGCATTGAAGGAAGGTTATTAGTCGAGAATATCCATCAATTCCTCCATGAGTGACTAGTCGCCACTTGATTAATTTGTGATGACCATCGATGTGCCACACTTCATTTGGGCTAGGTACATGGTATGCCCTTCTCCTCACGGCAACACTCCTTCTTTCTGCAACACCCTCTGGATCAACACGATGGATGCTTCTGCGTAACTTTGCACGCTGCACACGAACACCTTCCTTGAGCAAATGACCTGCAACCATGATCTCCTCATCATTAGGATGCTCCTGTTTTATTCTTTGCACAACTGCATCTAACTGAGATTCAGTGATATCTGAATACTTGCTAAAATCTTCTGGGCTGGGATAAGCTCCAATTTTGTTGTACAAAGTCTTTCGGCTTATTCTCAAGACTTCAGCTACTTTTGATTTTGAATAATCCCAGAGACAACAAATACTTCACATCATCCATATTAATATCAGTCAATGGTCTTCCTTTACCAACAGAGCCACTTGGCACAGCTTCAGCCATTTTTTGGTGCAAAACACATGATAAATGGTGGGATCATTGCCATGTGCTCATCAAAATTTATCATACCCACCAAGTGACATCACCATTGATATCATCAGTGACATCATTAGTGATGATGCACATGCTGAACACATGACTTCATGTGACCACTGTGTGACCATTGTTTTCAGTAAATATCAGTTGATATATATATATATATATCAATGGATGTTTGTAAATATCACACGATATATATTATATATCAGTTGATATTTATTATATATCAGTGGATATTTATATATATCAACTGATATATAATAAATATCCATGGATATTTATAAATATCAGTGGATATTTACTAAACATCGCATGATATATATATATATCATATGATGTTTATTAAATAACCACTGATATTTATATATATCAGTGGATATTTAATATATATCAGTGGATATTTATATATATCCACTGATATATAATAAATATCCATGGATATTTATAAATATCCATGGATATTTATTATATATCAGTGGATATATATAAATATCCACTGATATATATTAAATATCCACTGATATATATAAATATCAGTGGTTATTTAATAAACATCATATGATATATATATATATCATGCGATGTTTAGTAAATATCAACTGATATATAATATATATCATGTGATGTTTAGCATATATCAATGGATACTTACAAACATCCATTGATATTTATATATATCAACTGATATTTACTGAAAACAATGGTCACACAGTGGTCACATGAAGTCATGTGTTCAGCATGTGCATGATCACTAATGATGTCACTGATGATGTCATTGTGATGTCACTTGGTGGGTATGATTAATTTTGATGAGCACATGGCAATGATCCCACCATTTATCATGTGGGGTGCAAAATTGAAAATTCAAAGCAAGGGTCATCCTTCATTGCCTTGCTAAAGACTGATCGTATCTCAGCCATGGTGTCCCTTTCGTTCATTGCCGATGTCAAATGGATCTTTCCCATCAGTCCTCTTTTGGCAAGGCCAACTCTGCTGTTACCTATTAATATTGAGTATAAGATGACATTTGTATATAGCTAGCTATAGAAAAGAAGACAACACCCAAGCAGAGATCTGCAACATTCGCCGCCATAGCAAGATTGTTTAATTTCTCTTTCTTACCTCTTGGTATGGGGATTTCACTTTCTCCACTGCAGCTGGCATATTCTTTGGGAAGACAAATGATGTCTTTGTCCCATTGTTGCTCCTTTTTTCCTGAGACCTTTGCTTTCTTCAGGAAGCTAGACGGCAAGCACTTCGGTTTCCTCTTTCTTCCACTCTCATTGTTCGAAGTGTTTGCTTGACTTTCCGCAGAACTTCTACTACTACTACTGCCTAGTTGTCTGGTTACAGCTTCAAAAAATTCTCTCACTTCCTCCATTTTGCAGTTGAGTTACTGAGATCACTGCCATGTGCTCATTAACATTTATCATACCCACCAAGTGACATCACCATTGATATCATCAGTGACATCATTAGTGATCATGCACATGCTGAACACATGACTTCATGTGACGACTGTGTGACCATTGTTTTCAGTAAATATCAGTTGATATATATAAATATCAATGGATGTTTGTAAATATCCATTGATATATGCTAAATATCACACGATATATATTATATATCAGTTGATATTTACTAAACATCGCATGATATATATATATATCATATGATGTTTATTAAATAACCACTGATATTTATATATATCAGTGGATATTTAATATATATCAGTGGATATTTATATATATCAACTGATATATAATAAATATCCATGGATATTTATAAATATCAGCGGATATTTATATATATCAACTGATATATAATAAATATCAACTGATATATAATATATATCAGTGGATATTTATATATATCCCAAAAGTATAGGTTCAAATTTCCCTCCTTTTTTACACAAACGGCACCCCATATCCTTACCTGTTCGATTTGTTGAAGTCTCGGGTGTCATCAGTAGGAGAACTGGCAGCAGAGGAACGTTCTATAGTCGTTGTTGTCTAAGGAAGCACCGTAGAGCACAGAGACTTCCCTGCTCCCGTTGGAAGGAATATAAAAAACGTCTCCCCTCGTATATATAAACATGAGTATCGCCTCCGAGTAGCCGGTCGACAGAAACATTGAACTAAATGGAGCTTGAGACTCGTCGCCTACGAGTTTCGCGCGTGATTTTTGTAGACACGTGACCATGCATCGATGTGATTGGCCAGAATTATTTGGGATGGCGAGAACCAATTCGGCCCAAAGATACCAGACCCATCCTTTCTGCGGCCATTTTGTTAGCGGAAGTGGTGGGCTGGGAACGAGACTACATAGATAGCTAGTAGCATAGATAGTAGAGACAGGGATTGGCAACTCTCCTGTACTGTTGTATTATTTTATACTGTGTTTACTGGTTATGCATCCGGGTTAGAACTGACACCTCGTTAAGTGTTATAATGTGATTTTTGGCGCGACCTTTGAAAGAGAGATTTGGAGAAGAAGGGACAGTTGTGGTAGAACAAACCACCAGGGGAAGGTCACAAATCACTGCAAATCCACAAAAAGATAGCTCAAGTTCCCTTAAGGGATATAAGAGTGGATAGGTGTTGATAAAACAGACACATACACACATAAAGGCACTGCAAGGCTCAATTATGGATCATTTTACCTTGTAATAGGACTTTCTGTACCTCTACTGCCAATGACATTGCATGTATGCTCAAAAGACTTAAAGAGCAATACTTTTCAGTCCCTGTAGCATGCCTTTAGACCGGTTTTGAAGAGATTTCTCTTAATTCCGGGGTACTGCCAGGCCTCATAGTGCACAACTGCTGATTATTAGTGTGGTGTAGTTCTGTACCTTTCCTGGTTGTGAGAGGGCATTTCAGATGATCTTTTTGACTTAGACCAATCCTATAGTGATTGGTGTATGCCTTCCAACTCATATTTTGATCATGCTAAGTATCCTGATCAAAGTACATAGGTAGACAAAATGACAAATTTTGCATTTCAATCCATTCATACAAAGCAACGAAATGTCAGACCAGCTCAGGAAACGCCTAATCACACGATCCACATCGTAGTCTTTCGCTCTGAATACTCGTTTTCTGTGTCCCAAAGACTCTGAAAGCGTCCGTTAGCACGTTAGCATCGTCTTTAGCATCTCGGCGGCGGCAGCGACGCCATTTTCATTGCGGCAAGCAAAATGGAATTTAACGAAGTTGAATGGAGTTAATGCCATCCTCCGGAAGTGGCACATGTCCGCCCTCTATTATTTCCGGTCGTTCCAGTTGCACATGATCGTTGGCGCATGCGTAGTTCGTACATCATAGTCGACGCTTGCAGCTGTCTGCTTTGCAGCTGTCCGCTTTGCAACCTCTCCGCAGTGTAGATTTTTTTTTCGCTCTCACTCTGTCTCGTTTTTGTTATGGCCACGCCGCTCCTTCCCGCGAGCGCCCCTACCGTTTCGTCCTCCACGACACATGGGTCGTCTTCAGGTGAGTTGCAGGTGCGCATGTCGTTCCTTTTGTGGTGGGCCACGTTGGTGCCACAGAGTGCGTTCTTCGGGAGACCCGTAGGCCCGGTTGCCCGGATCCACGGCGAGCCGGGCTCGTCCTTTTACTCAGCCTGACAGAGCCGCCGCTTCGGGGCCTCCGCGAGCTTAGGGCCTCCGCAAGGCCAGAGCTTCGCGAGGCCGGAGCTTCCCGAGGCCTTCGCGAGGCCGGAACTTCCCGAGGCCTCCGCGAGGCCGGAGCTTCCCGAGGCCTCCGCGAGGCCGGAGCTTCCCGAGGCCTCCACGAGGCAGGTGCTTCCCGAGGCCTCTGCGAGGCCGGAGCTTCCCGAGGCCTCCGCGAGGCCGGGGCTTCCCAGGGCCTCCGCGAGGCAGGAGCTTCCCTGGGTCTCCGAGAGGCTGGAGCTTCCCAGGGCCACCGCCAGGCCGGAGCTTCCCAGGGCCACCGCCAGGCCTGGGCTTCCCAGGGCCTCCCCGCCAGGCCGGAACTTCCCGGGGCCTCGGCGAGGCCGGAGCCTCCCAAGTCCAGTGCCTCCGCGAGGCCGGTGGTCCGCTGACGCCTTTGCACGGCCCGTACCCCCTTTAGTATGGCTGGTGCTCTCTTGTGCACCTCCGCGAGACCAGCGTTGTCTCGTGCCTCGAAGATAGCGTTAGGCCGGAGCTTCCGGATATTCGGAATCTTTTATCCCGGCGCCTCCGCGAGGCCCGTTCTTCCCTAGTTTAGCGCCGCGGCGCCGGTACTCCTCTAGCGCCTCCACGAGGCCAACGGTCTCGGGTCCCTCCACAAGGCCGCTGACACACCTGTCCCCGCGAGGCCACGGTTCCATAGTCTCTGCTCGCGCCGACCCAGGGCCTTAAATTTATGGGCCCACACTCCGTGGCTCTCCGCGAGCCAGAGCAGTGCCTCTTTTATTTCATTTTATTTATTTATTTATTTATTTTTCTTTTTTCCTCTCTCTCTCTCCCTTTCCCCCTTTTTGTCTCCCCCTTTTCTCCCTTTCCCGTATTTATTTCTGTTTGTTTGCTTGTTTGTTGTTGTTGCTTCGTTTGTTTCCTTTTTCCTGCTTGCTTTATTCCTATCTCTAGTCTACATATTATTTCGACTAATCAATTCAGTCATTAATTCAGCTCAATTAATTATTTCATTTAAATTGTTTATTGTTGCTGTAGTCCTGCCCCGGCCCCTCCCTCTTATTGGTACCACCAGCCTTGTCCTGGGTGGCCTTACAGTTGACCCCGAGGGGGGACTTAGTTTGCCGCGTCCCTGGGGCGGGTGGTCGCGGCACATGAGCCTGCCCCCCACAGCCTCCCGTCTCTGTTGGTGCAGGTCCGTCAGCCGGCACGTTGTCCGGGGTTCGCCCTGCGGTCCCTTCATGGTTGGTGGCCTCCGCTGCAGGTTCCCCCCAGGTAGGGGGCTCCAGCTCCAGCTCGGCCCCGGCAAGTGCCTCAGAGGTCCAGCCACAGCAGCCAGCATCAACGGCCACACAGACTGTGGCGGCAGGGGCCGCCCTCCCGCAACCCTCCGCCAAGGAAACCCCGACCCTGGTGCTCCCCATTTCGGGGCTCCTGGGCATTCCTGGGCCACTGGTGGCCAAAATCAGGGAGGGGAAGTTTATCGACTTAGGGGACCTTCTCCCAGAGGCCCTTGAATGGGCCTTTGAGCGCTCCACTGAAGACCGGAAGGAGGAGGGAAAGAAGAAGCGGTTCCCAGTGACCTCTATCGCCGACTGGACCTTGTCTTTCGCCACCTTTATGGCGGTTGCGGTTCACTTCTCCCCCCAACGGGCTGTACCCTTAGCCACGTACATGGCCATTGTGGCCAGGCTTGCTCGGGAGGTGCCTGGAGATTGTTGGCTGCGGTATGACCGCTCTTTCCGCCAGGCAGCTGCAGTCAACCCTGCCCTCCCATGGGACCGCCGGGAGCCGGACGTGTGGCTCGCGGCTATGGTGGAGCGGTCCGCTCCTGGTAGTGGGGGCATGGTGGCCACCCCCCGAGCACAGCCCCCCCCGGCCACAGTTCCAGCGTTCCCTGTCCTCCGGCCCCAAGGTGTGTTGGCGGCACCAGACAGGGGTCTGCCACGGGACATGCAAGTTCCTCCACGTGTGCAGCCGTTGCATGGCCCCAGACCATGTGGTCAAGGAGTGCCCCAAACGGCCCGCCCCCTAGCTGGGAGGCTGGGCCAACCCCAGACCTTCAGAGCTGGCAGAGGCCAGTTAGCGCGCATATTGTAGCCACATAATTTAGTCAGTGCATGTAGTCCTCTGCGCACGGCTGCTATGGTGCTCTGTATCCGCATGACATTTACTTACGCGGCGTCGGGGCGTCCGGGGAATGCACGTCTGGGTGTGGCGCAATGCACAGCCCCGGTGCACGGAGGGGGGCTGTGGATGGCACTCAGCCATCGCTACGCCGCTGTTGTGTTCAGTTATGCGCCGTTCACCCGGCCAGCTGGTGGCCGCAGTGGCACCACGTCCAGCCCACGGTAGGGGTGGGTCTCATTCCTGTCCACCCCAGCCCCTAGCTGGTTGCATTCCCCCCCCCCCCCCTCACAGCCCTCCCCCTACCTGTGTCAACCTCAACTTCAATGGCTCGAGTCCTGGCAAGACAATTCTGTCAGTTGCAGTCCTCCTGTGCCGAGAGCAGCCCACAGGGGTCCCTGCCCCCGAGCGTCTCGGGTCGGGGGATTTCCACCCCTCTCCAGGCGGAGGCTTGGGAGCAAGCCCTGGCTGACCACCCCCATAAGGAGTGGGTTTCGGCCTTGTTGCGGGGTATGCGTCAGGGGTTCAGGATCGGCCTGCGCAGCTCAGCCAGGTGTAGGTCATCCGCAGTGTCCCGCCCGTCAGCCCGGGCTCACTCGCAGGTGGTTGATGAGTTCCTGCAGCAGCAGGTGTCCGCGGGGTTCATGATCAGCCCGCTTGAGCCGCAGGAGTGCTCGGGAGTGGTCACCAGCAGTGTAGGAGTGGTTCCTAAGAGTACCCCAGGGAAGTTTAGGTTCATAGTCGACCTTTCCCGACCGGAAGGGGCAAGCGTCAATGACCAGCTCCTTAGGGAGCTGACCCACGTGGCATACTCCTCTATCGAGGACGCCTCATTTGCTATGCACACGCTTGGACCAGGTGCTCAGCTGGCCAAGATTGACATTAGAGATGCGTACCGCATCATCCCAGTTCACCCTGAGGATCGGCCATTCCTGGCTTTGTCCTGGCAGGACTGGGTTTACATAGATTGCCAGCTCCCGTTTGGGCTGGCATCAGCCCCAGCCATTTTTAGTGCAGTTGCGGAGGCCCTGGAATGGATCCTACGCAGGAGGGGGGTCCGCGGCGTGCTACACTATCTGGACGACTTTCTGCTCATGGGGGCACCAGGCTCTCGTGAGTGTTCCCATGCGCTGGCGATCACCTTTTCGACATGTGAGGAGCTCGGAGTTCCCTTGGCCATGGACAAGGTCGAGGGCCCAGTAGTCAGCCTCACTTTCCTTGGCATTCGCTTATGTTCTAGCCCCTTGTCATTGTCGCTCCCACGTCAGAAGGTTGCCGCCCTCCGCGGATTATTGCGGGAGCTCCTTTCCTCCAAGTGTGTACGTAATGTGCAGATGCTGGAGTCGCTGGTCGGGTACCTGGTTCATGCCACCAAGGTGTGCCCTCTTGCCAAGCCCTTCTTGGGCGGGCTTTTCCAGGTGCTCAGGGGGGCCAGGCCGGGCCAGCCCAGACGGCTTAACGTTGCCACCAGAGCCGATTTGGCTTGGTGGCATTCCCTCCTCTCCTACTGGCCGGGTGTCTCCACACACCAGTTCTTGGTGCTTGGGCAACCTGACGGTCACCTGTTCACAGATGCGTCAGGGTCATGGGGGTGCGGTGCTTGGATGTTGCCTGTTTGGCTCCAAGTGCCCTGGCCTGCAGACCACTGCCTGTCATCAATTGCTTTGAAAGAGCTGGCACCGGTGGTCTTCGCAGCAGCTGCGTGGGGTGAACATTGGAGGGGGCAGTTCATTCTCTGCCATTCTGACAACACGGCTGTGGTGGCCCAGCTCAATTCCTTGCACGCCCGTGACCCGTTGGCCTGCAACATGTTGCGTTGTCTGGCATTTTGGCAGGCCCTGTATGACTTTCGCCTGCGAGCAGTTCACATCGCTGGTGCTCTCAACACAGGGGCAGACCAGCTCTCTCGCAACAATGCGGCCGCTTTCTTGGGCCACTACTCATGCGCATCCCCCTCCCCTTCACAGGTGCGCCCGGAGCTGATTCAGCTCCTCTGTCAGGAACCAGCGGATTGGACTTCTCTTCGCTGGAGGGAGCGCTTCACAAGTTTATGGAAGCAGGCTTGTCTGACTCCACCAGGCGCGTCTATAGGGCCGGCTGGAACTGCTTCCTCTCCTTCACAAGGGCATTCTCACTCTCTGCCACCCCCGTGACTGCGGAGTCAGCCATCCTGTTTGCTGCTTACTTGGGGTCGGAGGGACTCTCTGTTCCACCATCGAGTCCTACCTGGCTGCTTTGCGACACTTTCGTGTGGTGTCAGACCCAGATTGTCCTTTCCCATCCCTCCACTCACCATATATGAAGATCCTGCTTCGGGGCATTAAGCGCATTCAGGCCCAGCCAACATCGGCCCGCGTCCGGCTCCCTATCACAGCTTCTTTGATGCGTCGGATAAAGGCCCAGCTCTCCCTTCGCCCTACTTCCTTCCTCAAGGTGCTCATTTGGGCAGCGTGCTCAGTGGGTTTCTTTGGATTTCTTCGGGCTGGCAGGTTCCTCATCCCGGATGGTGTCCAATTTGACCCCAGCAGACACCTGTCACTGGCAGACATTGTGCTGGATACCTCTGCACCTCGGTGGCGATTCCTGGTGACCATAAAGGCCTCCAAGACCGACCAGTACTTCCAGGGTGCACAGGTTGTTCTTGGAGCTACGGAAGCAGACCTTTGCCCCGTGGCGGCCCTCTTAGATTACCTGTCCTCAAGGGGGGATAGCCCAGGCCCTCTCTTCGTGTTCTCAGATGGCAGCCCGTTGCACCGCTCCCGGTTTGTTCAGGAAGTTCAGCGAGCACTTTCAGCCTCAGGCCTCACAGGCCTGAACTTTAATAGCCACAGCTTCAGAATCGGAGCGGCCACCTCGGCTGGAGCTGCTGGTGTGCCCGAATCGACCATCAAGGTCCTCGGTCGTTGGAAGAGCTTGGCATATCAGCAGTATATTCGCCCATCCATGGATGATCTCGCAGAGGTCTCCTCGCAGTTGTGCTAGGGTCAGCCCACCCTCCAGCACACCAACACGCGCCTCGGGCATGACCCGGGCTCTAAACTCACTTTCTTGCCATATACAGTTTTTCTCCATTGTTTTGTCTTACCATTGTCTTCTCTGTCCCAGTTGTTTCGGGCTTACCGTTTGCTTCTATCTCTCTCTCAGTATTATCTATGGTTATGGTGAAGTTTTAGTAGATTTGTTCCCTGGGGGAGCCCCATTCTGGGGCCCTGGGCTCTATCCCCCAGGTGCTTTGGAGGTAGGTGTCAATACCCTAGTGAGGTCCCGGGAGGGGTCACGTGAGGCAGGTTTGCACGTGGGGTCACGTGGCATTGCGTCAGGGCATGTGCAGGGTCACATGCGGGTTACGTAGCCTGGCGTCATCAGATGCGTTGAGGGGTCACGTGACCCGAGGTCCCGGTGGGTTTCTGAGCACCTGGGGGTGGGCGTTGCACCCCCTTATTCCAAGAAGGGTTCATCACGATCCCTTACTGGGGGTAGTCCCCTAACTAGATCCTAGAGTTTAGATATAGTTCCATCGGGGAAAGTAGCTGGCCCCTTAGGGCGCTCTAGAGCTTGTACGGGTGGAAACGGTAGGAGGATGAAGCATTAAGGTCATCCTAACCTGAATGTAGGTGTTAACAAGGTGTGAAATCGGGAGTTGCCAATCCCTGTTCTCTACTATCTATGCTAGTAGTATCTATGTACCCACTGAGCGTCTGCTGCGGTCCACGTGTGCGATGGAGGGAGGCGGTTTCTGAACAGTGCGAGCTACAGGGCGCGCCGGTGAGGTCGTGGCGTGGAGCAGCAAG